>LPNX010158434.1:272002-309647 GCA_001517045.1 Pseudotsuga menziesii | reverse complement strand
CGCTTTATCCTCTATTTATAAAGTTCAACTGCGCAAAACCTAATCTTTGACCTAATTAGGTCACTTTAATTTCTAATTTGCAGTTGACTTGCATGCATGGGCATGGAGACTTAATTGGGTGCATGCATCGTTAAATAATGCTTAGATGTCATGTATGTCACTTTTAGGGTTTGCACGTATCTCATTTTTAGGGTTTGCATGCATCTCATTTTTAGGGTTTGCATGCATGTCACTTTTGGGAACATTACATTTATGGCCACCAATGGCTCAGCTCTCTCCAAATCTCCGTGTTTAGAAAATCACGACTCCCTTTAGTCAGTTCAAGCTCACTTAGCTCTGGACTCTCTCTTCAGTTCATGAATGCCCCCCTTGGGCTTTGTTTTTGTATAAATAGAGGTGCTTTGCACTCTCTTCAACATGGATTTTTTGGGCAAACTTACTCTGCCATTTTGTAATCGTATAGCCATTGGCTTATTGAAACAAAGCGACTTTGGAGGTCTATGTGGTGTTGAAGCTTGTTATGGAAGTGCTTCATCTATTCTAAGGTGATATTGTAATTTGTTTATTGCTCATATTTCATTACTTTGATCAATTATTTAGCTTAGAAGGCTTTCTTAAGCCCATAGGGTGGGCATTTGGGTTCAACTTGTCCATTCATGTTGGGGTTCTATGTGATTTGGAAGGAGTAGACTGTAGTTGGAAATATTTATACTCTTCTAGTCCCATTTTGCTTTACATGCAATATTTGATCCAGGTGTGTTTGTGAGTAATTTCTTGTGCAGATCTAATAGGTTGAAGAGAAGCTTGAGCTAGGTTGCATCTCTCACCTCTTCAAAAGACCTCCTTTTTAACATTCGTGTGCATTTCAATACCTCCCAAAGTTGATCTCAAGCATGAGAGATTTGGCAAAGAAGTGCTAAGTTCGAAGATCCGTCTCTTTTTCATAACTTATAACTTGGTTACTTGGTTCTATTGTTGAGTAGTGGATCTACAAGCCTATCTTTCCCACACTCCTCTTCTTCTTCTTCTATACTAAAGTTTTGTCCTGAGTTTAGCCCTCTTCTCTAGCTTCATTTTTTACCTTTTCTTTTTTCCTTTGTTTTCATCCCTTTTCCTCACTGTTTGCAGCCCCATTTGTTAACTGTTCCTTGCCCCATTTGTTGACTGTTCGCTGCCCCATTCATCTCTATTTGGGCACCCTTTTTTACCCCACAGTTTTGGCTTGTTACCCACTCTGTGGGCTTCTTTCCAACCTGTTGTTGGGTCATTCTCTCTCCACTGTTTGGCTGCCCCTTCTATGTTTGTTTTCAGCTCTCCTTTGCCCCTTCTTCCAATCCCCTTTTTTCTTTTGTTTTGCTTGTTTTTCTTTCCTTACTTCAAAAGTCCACAAAACAAAAAAGAGTCTTGGTTAAGTTAATCTCTATTTTTTAGTTAGCTTCTTGATTGCATCCCCCTTTTTTCTTTTCTTTTGCTTGTTTTTCTTTCCTTGCTTCAAAAGTCCACAAAACAAAAAAGGGTCTTGGTTAAGTTAATCTCTATTTTTTAGTTAGCTTCTTGATTGCATTTCTTAGATCTTAGTTTGCATTTTCACATTAGTATTAGATCTCATTTCAAAAAATTAAATTTTGCATTTAAAAAAGTGATCAAGCGTATTGTTTCATTGTTAAGTTTGCATTAGATATCTTTACAAAGTTAGTTTTGTTATTTGCATGTTAGCTAGTTTCCATTGTTAAGTTTAATTCTTAGATCTCATCTTTGAGACTAGACTTGCATTGCTTGTAAAGTTTCTAGGTTATACTTAGTTTAGATCTCATATTTTATTTTGACAAATGTTAAGGGGTGCCTTGAGTTGGATCGTTTGTGTAGGTATTTTGAAGGAGAAAAGAGCTTGAGAAGCTTTGAAACAAAAAAGATCTAAACCAAGAAGAAAATGAAGAAACCATAAGGATGATCCAAAACAAAAATCATTAATTAGCCATTATCCTTTGTAATAGCTCTTACGAGCTTGTTTCAAGTTTTTTTTTTCAAGCTATTTCTCTCAAAGTCCTTCGAAGGGTTTCAAATCCCAAAGGCATTTGTACTTAATAATAGAGTATGGTTAGTGGGGTTTTTAATCCCCCACAACCAACTTCCCCCATTTGGGGAAGTCTTGCATTGTCCTTTGAGTGGTTTGCTTCTTCTTAGCTTAGTTTATTTCTGCTAGTGGCTTAGTTTCATTTTGTTGTAGAATACTAATTGCTAGATAAGTTCATTTTGCAAGTAGTTTATTAATGGCTAGATCATTGTTTTACAATTTTTGAGCTATCACGTGGTTTCATATGTACAATTTGATTGTCTCTTAAAATAAACCAAAGTCTCTTGAACTTGCCATAACCCAAGTCAAGAGCACTCTCTGTTGGAGAGCATAGTTAGATTTGCATTTTCCTTGCATTAGGCATATAGAATAGCTAAAGTCTAGAGCACTCTCTGTCAGAGAGTTTAACTGTGTGCTCTAAACTTAAAATTTGCAACTCACACCCCCCATTTAAAAATTTACTTCGTTGCTTTCCACAACCAAGTATGCTCTGCCGACCCTAAAAAGTTGGACTCGTACTCAGAACGGTGGTTGGATTTGATTAATTGGATAAGTGAAAACCTTAATAAAACTTTCACCCCATAACCAATGAACCAACATTGTCAATAAATACTGAGGTAAGTGGGAAAATTCTTGCTAGTGACGCCGAAACAAACCGCTGTCTTAGAGTTCAATCAGGCTGTTTAAGTTCCTTGGACACCTAGCCTGGAATATTGGACGGTCCGACATGTCATTGAGAGGAGCCACTGAAGGTATATCTTCCGGTTGATACCTTGTGTTCTTAGCCATAATAATCAAGATCGCTAAAACTTTATAAAATTTACAAAGAGCACTTGCAAAATGATCTCACAAATATACTGAACGCTTATATCTTTGCATCCCAAGCACTACAATTCTTGACTCCATTGCCCATTGGATAAGGACACTGGTCTTGTGATTATTCTATTTTTATATCTGAACTGTAATTGTTCAAATATTATTTCATTATGGATGCTTTTGCTTAATTTAATCAGTGTTGTGCTTTATTTAATATATTGCAAGCATATCTTTGTGTTATTTTAATCTTAAATCTATGATCTTCCCATCAACAAACTCCTAAACAAACACCCATCCGCATCACCACATACAAAAAACATTTAAAACATTCAGCCATAGAAACTCTTTGTTAGGTACTACCCCCCTTGGCTTCGTTAGGAGTTAGCCTAAACGGAGGATCTAGGAGTAGGTGACAGTACCTGGCTTTGTGCTTGTCCCCAAGGCCACACCTCTCCCACTTTCTCAAGTGAGGAGACAGCTCTCATTAGATTTCTACTGCTAGTGTGCATTCGACGAACAACACACAGAAAACGAGGTAGCATGCTGGGCTATTTTCTCTGGTTGAGAAAAGTTGTATTTTGATTGAAAATTACTGTCCTGATATTTTCCTAGAAGAAATAATAAATCTCTCTCTCTCTGACTGGTTTTCCCCTTGTGGGTTTTTCTAGGGCTATTGGCCAAAAATTTCTGAGTTTTGTGTGATTGCTGAAAGTGCATTTATTTATTTTCTGTCGTTAAAAATTTGAGTTACAGCACTGTTTACTTAAGTCTGAAAATTTATGTTATTTCTAGCCTTATAAATTTTCTAGGTTGGCATTAAACTGAGTTATTTCCATACCTGCTGGCTAGAAGCCTCCTCATAGCTGGAGGGCTTTGAACCAATGATGTGGCTCATCAAAGCTACACAGCTCGAGAATCTCTAAGGTCTCTTCCTCTCCCTGAAGGTACCATGGGGAGCAGCATGCTTCTCGGCCTCCTGTAGAGTCTAACAAACCCAAATAGGCCTTTTCTGGCATACAACAACATCTCTGGGAATATCAACTGGCTCTACAAGATCAATGGAATCAACAAGCTCAACTGTCTCAATTGGATCCCTCTAAACAGTTGAAAGGGGAGGGGGAGATGATACCATCTTCTTTGGAGCCACGAGCTCCTCACCATCAATCTCCATGCCAGATCCTCTGGCTCTTCTGAAGGCTACCTCCTCTTCAAAGGAAACATCCCTGCTGACCTCAATCTTTCTTGATACTGGGATGTGGATCCTGTAAGCCTTTCAAGACTCACTATATCCCACGAATGTACCCTTCCTGCCTGAAGGTTCTTTTCCTTGGACACATGGATATATACAGGACAGCCAAAGATCTGCAAGAGACCAACCTCTAGCTTCACACTTGTAAACGGCTCTTTTGGAGTTATGTTCCTCAAAATCTTATGAGGACTCCTAATCTGAACATACACTGCAGTACTGAAAGCTTTTGCACATAAGAACATGGGAAAACCCTGATCATGAATCATAGCTTTGGTTTCCTCTATAATCGATCTGTTCTTCCTCTCTGTAACCCCATTCTTTCGAGGGTTGTAAGGAACATTGTACTCCCTCTTAATTCCTGCCTCCTTACAGAAATCACTAAAGTCTACGAAGGTGTACTCTCCTCCATTATCTAATCTCAGAACCTTGATTTTCTTTCCCAACAGGTTCTCGACTTATGCCTTCAATTCCTTGAATTTGTTGAGCACCTCTTTGGATTCCTTGGTCTTGAAGAAGTAAATCCAAGTATTCCGAGAGTAATCATCAATAAATATCACATAATAGTAGAAGCCAGCCAAGGAAGCAGTTGACATTGGTCCACACAGATCTGAATGTACTAGATCTAAGATTTCCTTGAATCTGTTGTTGTTACTCGAAAAAGAACCCCTGCCATTCTTGCCAAGTGCACATCCTCTGCAAATGCCATCATGGTCTACCCAGAGTACTAGAAGTCCTGTCACCATTGTTCTAAATGGTGGAAGAGCTCTATAGTGTAGGTGAGCAAGTCTCTTGTGCCATAGCTCACTCAAGCTGATAGAGTCATGCATCAACGCCTAGACTTGTCATATAGTCAATCTATATAGACTCTCCTCTCGAACACCAATCACACGGGCTCAATCGGTACTAGAGTTCTTGTGCCATGCAAGAACCTTTCCATCAAAGAAGACAACCTTGTAGCCTTTGTCCTCCAAGGATGATATAGAAACAAGGTTCCTTTCCATCCCAGGTACAAATAACACATCACTCAGATGTAGGGTATCACTACAATCTGACTGGAAGGAAGTAGTCCTAGTTCCATTCACAATATATTCAACATCATCTCTAAGTACAACTCATAGATGAGACTATTTCTCTACCAAATCTATAAGGCGCTCTCTGTAACCTGTCATATGTCTACATTCACCACTATCTATTAACCAAATATCACTTGATCCAGGAGGATCTCCAAGATCAATCAAAATTAAAGTCTTCAAAATGCGAACAAAAGCTTGCAGTTGCGTAGAGCTCGACGAGAGCTTTCTGGAAACGTTCGTTTCGTGCAAAACGGACTCTAGATCTGAAAGTTATTTAGTTCTAAACTTTCGGCAAAACAGGTAAATTTGGCAAAACAAAGGTGCCACGTGGCACCACTGCAAGGGTTACATGTGGCTTGTACAACATTGACGTGGCACCACCATAGCGTGCCACATGGCAGGTCAAGTCCAGTGGAAGATGAAGTGGCAATCCAATGCTAAGGTGGCATCCAATGGCAGTCCAGTAGCAGACGAGCTGGCATCCAATGACAATCCAATGGTAGATGAGATGCACCACTATCTATTAACCAAATACCACTTGATCCAGGAGGATCTTCGAGATCGATCAAAATTAAATTCTTCAAAATGGGAACAGAAGCTTGCAGCTGTGTAGAGCTCAATGAGAGCATTCCAAAAACGTTCGTTTCGTGCAAAACGGACTATGGATGTGAAAGCTATTCAGTTCTAAACTTTTGGCAAAATAGGTAAATTTGGCACACAAAAAAAAAGTGCCACGTGGCACCACTAGAAGGGTGACATGTGGCATGTACGTCGATGACGTGGCACCACCACAGGGCGCCACATGGCAAGTCAGGGCATGCCACGTGGTAGCCTTGTTGGCATGTGGGTTGGTTCAGTTTTCCAAAAAAATTTGGGGTCAAGGAGGATCAAACCCCTGACCTCCTCTCTGCCTAAGCCTCCACCAAATCCGCCTAACCATCTCCTCTGCCGATGTTTCTTAACCATCTCCTATGCACGTACCTTTTGGTATATATCAGGAATTCCCTTTCCCTCTAATCAACTCATCTTTTAATAATTAAAACTGACCAAGAAGCATTGCACAACATTTTATTTCAACGGACTCCATTCACCGTTTTGGCACTAGTCTATCACAATCTATTGCTTACGTCGACTACGTGTCATGGTTAATCATATTATCTGATGCTACTTTAAATGTATGGTTGTTGCTCTCTCTTGTTTCAGGATTCCTTTCAAACTCCTAGATTAACTCTCATTTTTTGTAACTTAGCATAAAGGCCATAGTTTTGTTTTCTTAGGAACCACCCCCTTGGCTTCGCTAGGAGTTGGCTTAGACGGAGGAGTCAAGTATCAGGTGACAGCACTTGACTCGAGACTTGCCCCCAAGGTCGCACCCAGTGGCATAAAGATTTCTACCACGTTAACCAAGGTGTGTATAGTAGTATACTGCAACAGGTTCTTTGCTTCGCATAATCTTCTTGTTATCCAACCTTTTGTAGCATAGTTGGGTTACCTGAGGAGCCGCTAGTTGACAGACTTGTTCAAAGTCTGATTCCAGTGTATCAGTTGATCCGTTTGCATGTCTAGCCAATATTGGCTAGTCACTTTTTTACTTGAATAATTTTGACCATGGCCCCGCGGGGTTTGTAATAAAATGTGCTAGTAGGATATTTTTGAGTGGTTCGGTCTCCTGAGACGTAGAATCTCAAATAAGGTATTCCAAGGAATTTTTTGCCCCTGGCAATTATGCTTTGCCTTCAGCTGAGTATAATTGACGAGGTTTTCTCCCGCTTCCTCCAAAGCTGGAATGCCCAATGTTGAATTTTGGGCCTTGGGGGGTTATTAGAGCCCAACTGAGTGTTATAAGCCTACTAGACATTATTTAAATAGATCATGGTCGTGTCCTAAGTCATCTAGACACATAAAAAAAATTCGAAAAAATCTTTTTCGAACAGTGAAAAATAATTTTTTTTAATTTTTTAATTTTTAATTACTTTTCCTAAGTTTTTTGGGTTAATTTTTCCATAAATTAAATGGAAAAAACCCGTTCGTAATCCGGACTCAGAATTCAGTGATTAAAGGCTCTAACCTTAAGCCAAAAATCATTCTTGATCAGCCAGCTAGTCAGAACCAACTTTCAGATCAGCAATCGGACACATAATGCCTTTTTACTCAAAAAAATCAGTTTTGAGTAAAAAAATTATTTTTATTAAAAAATGATTATTTTGGAGAAAACTAAAACTCTACAAATTAATCCAAATTCAGTAAAATAAAAAGCTAAATGACATCTCATGGAACACTTATGATGATTGGAGTTATCATAACTCAGCTTTAGTCATCATTAAGAGAGCAATTAATTTATTATCAGTTATCAGACATGTCATCTCCAGCTAAAGATGAGATGGAGAGCTCTCATTGGTCCAGTGATTTGATCTAGGTGAAGACTAAAGCTTGCACCATCAATGGGCTTCCCAAACCTAGCTCAGGCTCCTGCCAGACCTAAAGGATGAGCTTACCTACATCCAGACTCACACGTGTGGCCTCATCCTTGGCTTGTTTTCAGTGCACATGTTTGGAGTGGGGGCGCCTTACCTGGGTGGAGGCCTCCCCTCACTCTCGGTTCTCCGGTTTAGGTCTGGTCTCTTTGTTAGGTGGTTAAGCTGGTTAGGGTTGGTTTTTTGGTTTTAGGGTTTTAGCACTCTCTCATTTGTTAAATAGAGGCTCTTTCAGCTCTATTAGGATGGACTTATGGGCATAGAAACTCTACAAAAATTTGTAATCATTATATTATTGAATAAAGCTTTTTGACTTTGGAGGTCTACAGGATTGTCTCTTCATTGGTGTAGGTGTTGTATGAGGTGATCTCTTTCCATGCTTTCAATTTGTTATTTATGTGTTGAATCAAACAATTAGCTTTAGAAGTCTATTATTAGAACATAAGATTTACCATTTGCTGCTGTCAAGTTGGTTTATTATGCAAAGTTCATCATAATCTTGATGGATACAAATATTCAGTTATATGAAGTATTGATCTTGATTTGCATATTCCTAGCATACTAGTTTTTATTGTTTCATCTCACTGGGTATCAAGTTGGATTATCTTTACAGATCTCGCCATTTGGACAAGGGTGCAAGCTCAACTGCATCAAACTCATCTCCATCATCATAAGAACCTTCTAACATTGTTGACTTTCAGGACCTACAAAGAGTTTGGCTTTTTCCAAAAGGAAAAAACAAGGAGATCTTCCTCCAAAGTTCCATCTCAAATTCTTTCATAAATTTAAATACTTCTTGGTTACCGAACTTCCTTCCTCTAGCTCTCCCTTTGCTCCTTAACTTCTTTTGTTTCCTTGCTTGCTAGCCCCTTTCCTCCTTGACTTGTTTGCCTTTTCTCACTTTTTCTTCATCGCTGCCCCGTTTTTTCTCTCTTTTACCATCCCTTTTTTCCATTTTGGACAAGCCCTAATGTGCCCTAGCTTTCTTCCCTTGTTTGCTTCTTTTTGCCCTAGTTTTTGGGCTTCCTTTAACCTTGTTTTTGGTCATCTCTTTTACTTTTTGTTCGCTGTCCCGTTTTGCACTTTTTATGATAGCCACTTATTTCATGGTTCGCTGTCCCGTTTTGCACTTTTTATGACAACCACTTATTTCATGGTTCGCTGTCTCGTTTTGCACTTTTTATGACAGCCACTTATTTCATTGTTCGCTGTCCCATTTTGCACTTTTTATGACAGCCACTTATTTCATTGTTCGCTGTCCCGTTTTCTTCAATTTTGTTCATCCCTTAGCTTCTTAGTTCGCTGTCCTATTCCTCCCTTTTCTTGTTTTTGACTTCCTCTTTGCCTTCCCTTTCTTCCCCTCCGCTTCCTTTTATTTCAGCCTTCTTTTGCCTTGTTCTTTTGCTCTCATTCAAACTTCTTCTTTTCCCTTTTGGCAAGTTTCAAGAAAAGCTCCAAGTAAAAGTAAATCACTCTCATTTTTACGCAAGTTGCAATAATAATAGAGTTGTATACTTTCCTTTGAAAGTCCTTTCAATGATTAAATTCCCAAAGTCAATTTGTATAATTTTAATAAAGCATCTTTTGTTTGAGTGGGGTTTTTAAGTCCCCACTCCCATCCTCCCCCATTTGGGGAGGATTGTGTTGCGTCCATCTTTTACATGCTTAGATTAGATGTGCTTGTTTTCATCATCATTTGCATCTTATGCTTAGAATATTAATTGTTAATCCATCACTTCTAATTCATTAATTAATTTGATTACTCTTTTAAATTGTTTATCTTTCTAAGTAAATCAACTGCTTAAATCTCTTGAATCACACCATAAGGTGGATCAAGAGTGCTCTCTGTCAGAGAATTTAATAAGTCATCTTTGCTTTTTATTCACATTGTTTAATCAATTAACTCTTAAGTAAGACTCTTTAACTTGCAAAAACACAAGTCAAGAGCACTCTCTATCGGAGAGCATCCTAGGTTTGCATAATCCCTGCATTAGTCTCATGTAGATTAGCTAAGTTTCTTGAACCACTGTCATAAGACAGGGTCAAGAGCGTTCTTTGTCGGAGAGCCTTAATTAATCAACTTAATAAAACCTTCAACACACACCCCCCTTTTAATTAATTAACTCCCTCCCCTCCTTGCCGGAGTATGCTTTGACCGATCCCAGATCGGAATACCCAAAAACGGCACTGGATCTTTAAACCCTACAAGAGTAATTTAATAATACTTAAACACTCGTAACCAACGCACCGGCATTGTAGAGATTCTTCCAAAGTACTTCCTAGTAGAGGCGCCGAAACCTCCCGCTGTCTTAGATTCTCAGCTAGCTGGTCAATCTTGGCGATACCAGCCTGGGATACTAGGCGGGCCCGACATGTCTTCAACGGAGGGAACTTAGAAGAGTCTCCCGGCTTTGACAAACTTTTGTTGACACTCTATGCAAGACCACTATCAAAAACTTTTAAAATCTACCAAGAGCACTTGCAAAACCTAATACTCACTAGCTTGATTCCTAGACTTTATTTCACGCATTTATTTGACTCCATAAGGCACTGGTCCTTTGTTATATTTGATTAATTTTCTATCTTGATCAACTGTCTATGGGCCATTTCAATTGATTATATTTGAATGCTTAAGTTATAAGTTTGGAATCTTTGCTTATCTGTGTGATCTCTTGTTAGCAACGTGGATTGCTTTGATTAATCATCATCCCCCTAATATTAATCATTTTAAATCACAGTAACTCCTAAACGACACCCATCCGCATCCAAAAACATCTAAAAATTAACTTAAAACATTGAGCCATAGAAAACTCTTTGTTAGGGACTACCCCCCTTGGCTTCGTTAGGAGTTAGCCTAAACGGAGGAGCTAGGAGTAGGTGACAGTACCTAGCTCTGTGCTTGCCGCCAAGGTCACACCTCTCCCACTTTCTCAAGTGAGGAGACAGCTTTCGAAAGATTTCTGCTACTGGTGTGCAATCGGCGGACAACACTTCTCACCTAGTTTTATTATCATATTGGAATCTCCTTCAACCTTCAACAACTTGATCCCCATATTCCTTCCTTGTTTAAGGCCTAACAACAAAGCCTCATACTTGACTACATTTTTAATACAATCAAATTGCAGACAGAAAGAATATGGAGAAACAATACCCGAGGGGGAAACAATGATGACCCCATCTATAGCTCCAGCTCTAAATCATGCACCATCAAACTATATGGTCCACAATCCATCATCCAGCCCACTTGGTGATGAAGTAAGAGGTTCATCTTGATCATCCATAACCACATAAGTTCCCAATTTAGGCTCATCAACATCAAGATATAATGGTTCATTGTACAATTGTTGCATATCATCAACATGGTGCAACATCTTCTATTCTCGAAATAGTCTCACTTGATGCCTCAAACTAATTGGGATATCTGCATAGGATAAATCCATATGGATACTGCCACCAGCATCAGCTGCCCACCTCCTTGAAAGAAGCATGCCCCACTTCGTTGAACAATCTATCACAATAATATCCATAATCAATATTCTTTCTAGGCACTCCTACAAATGAACTTCACGGTCCTTGATAACACCACAAACCTATACTTTTCTTGAATCCATAACATGTACATTGCGATATGGCTTAGATATCTTCAATCCTAATTCATGCATGATCTCAAATGTCATTACATTAGCAGATGCTCCAGAATCCAACATGCAATTATGTAATATCAAATCATTCATGAGCAAATCGGCAAAGAGGTATAGAAAGGAGCGGGATCATTGTTTACCTTCCCCATACCAAAATATACCTATGGATGATCCTCTAAAGGATCACATGAGCCCATAAATCAATCAACTGCTTCTCTTTGTCTCGACATGCGAATCAAATCCTTGAGGGGTGCCAAAATCTTTATTTTGGCAAGCTCACCTTCCAATGAGTAAGCAATTGGATCATGGTGGATCATGGCAGCCACTTGAGGAGGATCTTTCTTTGTTGGAAAACCACTTAAAACTTTATCGATTTCGACAAAATGATGGAAGTTGTGCATGTGATGAACTACCAAACAATGACTCTTACATGGATGATTCTAAACCAGTTGTTGCACCTTTTGAACCACACGCAGAATTCCATGAAGATGAAGAGGAAGAGGAAGAGTTTACAAATGGAGTTGTTGGTTCTTCCCAATAATAATAATAAAGTTCAAAAGGAAGAAGAACAAATCAGCCTTGTAGGTTTTATTCTTCAAGAAGATCCTCTGGTAGATCATTGTTTGGATATCGGGGTCGAGGTCACTCATGATCCGATTTAGTCATGGATGATGGAGGTGTTCCAAGAAACAGGTTTGAAAAGTTTGTATTTCTATTTTCTTCTTGATTACAAATGAGGAACTGTTGTCGTTGTTATCACATATATTGTAGCTGGGCTACCATGATGTAGCATTTAGATTTTCTCTTTTCCCCTGAGCCAGACTTATTAATGGGAATACAGCATGGATCATTATTGCAGCATGAGCCATTCAGAGCCTTTATTCAGGAGTAGATACTGAGTATTTCCTGGCCAGGACTGAGATCTCCTTGTCCTTTGAGATGACTTCAGTGGTGACCTAGTTCATTCGAGCGGAGTAGCAGATATGGTACACAGTTTACAAATGAGCATATCAGATAGAGACAGTTATACAATGATGTCAGGTATATAGCTCTTTGGTAGGATTTTTCTCTCTGATGTATACTAACACCTTGGACTTGTTGTGCTATGATGATTATGGTGACCTATGCTTATATTATATTGATGCTTAAACGTGTGTTGAGAATGATCAAAGAATCTGATGTAGACTATTGTTTCTACCATGCTTTACACAACTTTTAAACCTTAGTGCTATGTTGGTTCCATGTATCACTTGTCCCATCCATCGAGTTCATCCATAATTGATTTTCCTCCCATGACTTATGATTGAATAAGACCTAAGAGATTGAAGATCATCTTCCCCACTTTGACCCCTATGCATGATGGATCCCATGTTGTTTTATGTCTCGGCTCTGAGTTGTACAACAAAACTTGTCGAATCCTTAATCCTTTTGAGCCAAGAGAACCCACTGGTGTTCGTTCCTGAGCTTAGACGAGTTGGGTTTTGAAGCCTTGACCTCTCTTGTCTATTGCCCTCGATGTTTGGTCTTGACTGTGGATATTCCCTCCTAGTTGCTCGAAGAGTGTCAGCTAAAACTTGAAGCAATATGTCTACCATCATTACATGCATTATGTGTTATATGCTATATACTAAGAAATGCAAGCCCTCAAATAAAGTTGCAAACTATCTTTAGAAACAACTCAAAAAGGGCTATAAAGTGAAATTGTGAAAGGCCTAAAAGAAGTGGATAAAAAAATGTTAAATCTAAAGACTGTTGGCCACTATTGAAATGTAATGATTAATTCCTCACTGAGCCTGCGGGCTTTGATGTGAGATGGGGCAAGGGACCGCTAATTCACAGTGTCCCCTAAGATCTCTTCACTACAGTTTGTTGTGTACTCAACGCAAGGGTCCTAGTAAAGATTCTCACGGAGCTTGTTTCTTAGCTTAGATGTGAATCGTAGACATGTTGTCAGAGTTGAATGGGCTCTCATTATATCAGCTCATCCACTTATGAGATACCACCATCCCCTATTGCTCATCTATCATGTATATGTCATTGTGGTTGTGTGTAACTGTCATCATTTTGAGAGATCATATGGTCAAAGTCAGCTATACGTCATCTCCCTTTACCTTAGCCTTGTTTTCCACCCTCACCCAGCATTAGCACACATTTTAAACTTTGTAAGCATGGCATGCACAAGAGACTTCCAAAGGCACGAGTATATCTTACTTATTATTGTTGTCACCATGATTATGAATAACATGATTTAAGTTGGGTTTTGATATACACCATTGGAGCATTTCTTACCTTGGATGCATGCAGGATCATATTGGTTCAATATCTCACCTCCAGTTTGGGTACTTTGACCTGGTCAATCCAGTTGACCAAGTCAAACATGGTTCCCAAGGCAATGACTCAAAAAACAACAATGCTTATATTTGCTCCAGACATGCCCAGAACCAATAATGCGATTTCAGTTTTCAGAGTTTGGCCCCGGATCTCATGATTAGTGATTATTATCACTTTATTATTGGCCAAATGATCAACTTTTATTACAGATTGCAGACTTTTTGGATCTCCTAGAGCATTGCAGAGTTCGAGGGGGTATGAGTAGTCACTTGTACCATTCTACTATGTCTCCAAGCATTTATGTGCAGTCACTTTGCCCTAGTTCTCATCTTGAACGAAGTTATGATGATTATTATTATTTTCAGAGGACTTACCACTAAAAAATGAAGTAGGAAATCACTAAATAAATCGATTTGGCTTGTGTGGCCAAGGAAATGGCAAGGGAATTTCTCTGGATGATCTATTATAGCTCTCCAGACATATTTGCATTAGTTTCAGTCAGTTTGATGTTCCAGATTTTTTTCTTGGCTCTCTTAGGGAGGACGTTCCCCATAGGGCGAAATTGGACAAAATGGCCAAAATAAAAGTGTGTAAATCAAGTTATATCTTTAGAAATATGTATGGGGGGACCCTCTAATGACCCCCCCATGTCTCTTAAGTGTCAAACTTGCAAAAATAATGATTTATCATGTTGTAAAAATGGGCTTTATGAGGTAATTCGCCCCCTCTTGACTTAGTCATGTTGATCCATGTATTGATCCGTGTAAAAGTGATCTCCATCGTTGATGCTACTTTAATCTCAATCGTTGGATTGAAAAGTAAGTTAGGGTTTTTGTCTCTCAAAATCTATATAAAGAAGAGACCCCCCTTCATTGTTTTCGATCCGGATTTTTGGCTATTGGCTTATTGGAATAGAGAAAATTCTTTTGTGAGAAATACGTGTGTTCTTGTGGATGGGATGTCGACAATTGTGATTGAAACTACTTTCCCTTTGCACTGAAATATCTTTGGGAAGAATCTAGCATATTTTTCATGGGTTATTATTTTATTGCAGGCAAAGAGGTCATCTTGGAAAGACACATCATTTGGGGAGACCCACTGTTTGTTTCTCTTCTGGATTTGTTTTGAACAAGGAGTGATTTTATCTATGACCAATTATTTCTCTTATCTTTTATCTCTCGTTTGCAGTAGTTCATTTTCTTGTCGATCTTATTGATTTTTCCTTGGCTTGGCAGGAAGAGGTGTTGCTGCTCCTGACCAGCGTGAGTGTGTCAAAGCCAAAAATTAGGCACACCTGCCTGATGGCAACTACAAAAATAGCAGCCACTGCCACCACGCTCCTCTCTTCCTCGCTTCAGGTTGGCTCTTCTCCAACTCAAGGGGGGCGCCCTAAGGTTAAGATCACTTCTCCACTTGGGTGTTTAGCAAGATCTTCAACAAAACTTTCATTTGATCTCTGCGGGAGTAGAAGTGATACTTTGATCACTGTTTATCCAAAGGATTGAATTTCATACCATTGGCATGCTAATAAAGGACATATATCAAGGTTAAATTTGGTGTAGCACTTATTGCATGATATCAAGAAACGTTTGGAAATTAAATTGTGAATAACTACTGGACTGTCTACAGCTGTCATAAATTCACTGTTGAATACTGTTGGATCTCTTTGATTACCATTGATATAGCAGTACACCTACATTGTCTATTCACCAGATGAATGATCACATATTTACAATAAAGGTTGTATGCATAATGCTTTGCTATCAACATTTATACACTTGTTTGATATCTACAACATTTATATTTATCTAGTATGTTGACTCCTAAAAGACACTAGTCACTAACATAATTATGTAGAAGATATAGTTGGTTTGTCTAAGTGTTTTACAGAATATCTAAATGGGCTCTCCCCTTGGAGGTTACGACACTCCAAAGCAGTTGGATGTGTGAGTAAGGTGACAGTGGTCACATTTCCCTACATTTGTTCATCCAGTAACATATGGCATCCTACATTAGTTGTAGTAGAAAATCAGACCCACCCTCTATGAAGTATGGCATCCTAGATTAGTTGTAGTAGACAAACCTCCATCATGAGATCCTTCCCATCAATATCAAATGTTAGGAAAGATAGGTCTTCTCACTCCACAAATCTTCTCACAACTGTATAACTATGCCCCCTCAACCCTGGGCATCCTACATTAGTTGTAGTAGAAAATCAGACCCACCCTCTATGAAGTATGGCATCCTAGATTAGTTGTAGTAGACAAACCTCCATCATGAGATCCTTCCCATCAATATCAAATGTTAGGAAAGATAGGTCTTCTCACTCCACAAATCTTCTCACAACTGTATAACTATGCCCCCTCAACCCTGGGCAATCTCCAAACAACATTATCAAGCTTTGCATCAGATTGTTCATAGTCATTCATGAACAGACAGATCCCTCTTCTCGCTCCTCTTCCTCTACTTTTATTTCCACTTATCATGTAGATGTTGAGATAGGCCCTCATGCCTCTTAGGGTATGGCTAGCTCTTGTTCTTTTCTTTCCTTTATTGTCACTTATATCTCTTATACTATGATAAAATTTTAGCTTTAGGAGTGTTCTAAACACTACCATTATTTAGTGGCAATTGGTTGTACTGGAAAACAGACAATACCTCAATCCAATATACTTGCAGAGTTTGGTGTCGACCTGTTCGACTTGAAGTTGTGTTCATCATTGTCACTCTCTTACACAACCGTCGGAGCTTCGCTAACTCGATAAAGGGGCGTGATCAGTACCTGTTCTTTCCCTATATCTCTTCAAAGGCCATCACCTCAGCTAGCCCTTTCGGCCACTATAGGTGTTGGTATGTGGGGGTTGAGGATCTTTTAGCATATGTCGGTATTGTGATAGACCAGCATTCTCTGTTTAGATATTCCCTGGATGCACCAAGCTACCTCTTACCTAACTGGCAGGAATAGAACAAAATCACCAGAGATGACATTTATAGATAGTCTATGCAAGTCACTTGGATCAACCCTCTAAGGGGATTACCTCCTAAGATGGATGCCCTTCTACGCTACACACTTCATGAATCTGAGGAACGATTTTCATTTCATTGTTCGGCCCCATTACACATTCTTCCATTGGACACGCTCATTGACTTCCTTTAGGCCAATTTAGAGTGGGCTCTCATCGTCTCTAAGTAGAGACAAATCACTAGATTGACCGGTCAACCAAGACCTACCAAGTATGTCATCTTTGAGAGGTTGAGACAGAGGAACACTTCATCTTTCGGTGCCCTGTCTACTAAGAGATCCATGAGCGACTTCATTGTCTTTTTAGGGACCTTCTCACAGAACTTCAAACTTTGACAAGATTCTTCAAATACCACGATTAGCGATGTCTATCCATATACTTGCAAGAGGCCCTCTAGCTTCGCTCCTCCACCCTCCAGCGACATGCTCTGTCAAGACTAACTTCCACTCAGCATATCACTTACTTCTTTCTAGTGCTTCCTTCCTCTAGGGGCACCAAGAGACAGTTGAATGAAAGTACTGCCCTTGATTACAGATCAGTTAGGGCACGACAGACCATCTCCACTTCTTCTCAACACCACATTGTGGCCAGCCTTGACCCCATCCCAGCAGTCGGAAGACCACATCCAAGACACAGTTGCAGGCTCCCCACTCCAGGAAGCGGTGCACTTCCCATTGTAGATCCTCCTCTTCCAGTTCTTCCTACAAACAAAACACTCTTTTGGGCTTCCTTCAGTTGGTCTTGGAGGGTAGGAGAGATGCTCCCAGTATTTCCAATGCCCCATGATAGATTCACCATTTCTGTATCACGGCTTTTAGATCCACTTGCTTTATACATTCTCTTTTGAATCGGTTCTTTTTGTATTATTCTCCTCTGGATCGGCTCTCCATCTACGTAGTTTTCCCTTTTGGTTTTTCTTTAGGTTTCGATTTGAATCTTGCTTCTTGCTTTTCATAGGAGCCGCCTTAGGGATTCTACTTTGTATTGATTTCCTGGTACTACACATTCCCATTGACCTACTTTTGTGGTCATTTGTTGGACATTAATAAAATTACCTTATCTTATCTAGTCCGATCGACCTATTACTTGGTCGTTTGTGGACATTAATAAAATTATCTTGTCTTAATTTATCTCGCTTCACCAAAGTAACCAAGTGTGTGTGATATGAAGCTTAGTCAGTTTTGCTCTTGTTTGGAAAAATTTATTTATTATTGTGACTTGCCTATGAAGACTGTAAGGTTCCTTTCCCTTCTATCTGTACTATGGTTTCTGTTGGGATAGAATTTGAAGGCCTTTCCCATCTTTAGCAGGACCATATCATATTCTGCAATTTTACTATTCCATGGCCCTGTTCAAATCCTGGACAATCAGGTGGCAAACTTGCTAACCTTTTGATCTACTTGATCTTATTTGTAGAGGTAGACAACTACCTTACAAGGCCTTACTAATGTCCAGAATTCAATATACACACAATTTTCAAAGAATTCATGTATTCAGTTATGAGCTGCACTTATCCTGTATCAAGTTTAGCCAATTAACAGATAACTTACTTAGCAGACAAGAAGGAACCCTAGCCTCAAGAACTTGGAGATAGTTCTCACCTAAATTGATAGTGGTACTATGTTCAAAGCCACAAAGCCAATACTGTAACTATAAAGCCCAAATCATTGTCTGTTAGTTAGATGAAAAATTGCTGCTAAATTTCCTTATTTTCAACTTTTACCAACAAAGAGACGGGCCCTGATATGGACATCATAAATTCAAATATAATCTCACCCCTCATTTATTTTCCATTCTGTCTGTATTCTCTCTTGATCCTTCATATAAAGACAGGACTTATTCTATCAGGAAAAAACTACTTACTTCTGCCAGAAAATACATAGCTTTCATGGTGGCACTGCCAAATTCACCATGGCCAGAACCATTAGACTTAACATCCTCATAAGATGGGGGTGGCATGGACACATCTGTTAGTGCTGTTTCACTGCGTTGACGCTCTGCAGCCATCTACAGATTCTCTAATAATCAATGCTTGAAATCATCACGAAATAGAAAGAAAAAAAGATGGACTAGGATATCTCAAAGTAAGAAATTGATGTAAATGAGCACCTTTTTTAAAGTTCCCATTCAAGATATAGAAGTATCAGATTATGAACAAATATGCACCTGAGCATGAAGTCTATCAAGAATTTCTGCAAGATGTTCATGGTATGCTCTCTCAGCCTCGACCTGAAAAAAAAACTTTGATGAATCAATTTTCTTCTAACCAAATGAAATATTTTCCATACCCTAAATTTGGCTTTTAAAAGGAAAAATATTTCAAGATTCATCTGTCTCAAACCAGACATAATTCAAGGAAATGAACCTGGCCCTTCAATATATCAAAAATTATACTTAAGT
The DNA here is from genome assembly GCA_001517045.1 of Pseudotsuga menziesii. Lineage (NCBI taxonomy): Eukaryota > Viridiplantae > Streptophyta > Pinopsida > Pinales > Pinaceae > Pseudotsuga > Pseudotsuga menziesii. The sequence continues at coordinate 290,566 of LPNX010158434.1, read as the reverse complement.
CTTCACCACGAAAAAGTTTAGATCCATTTGATTCTATACATCGAAACCCTTACCTTCAGCTTCAATTACTATTTTTACTCATACTCTTTGACAAGCAAGCAAACAAACAACCTTTTACCTGAAAAGTACCATGTTTTATAAGATAATAAGCATATCATATAATTAAGGGCACACTTCTCAGCTTAGAACAGGGACATACAAAACAAACTAATCGCATTATTGCAACCTTTCTGTATGGAGCCCCACATCAATCAGATTCAAGGTTCGGCAAATGAAACTTCCAGAATCAATAATTGAGAACCAAACTAACAAAGCGTCTAGAAGAAATAGAGCAACAGGCCGGGAGAGAGTTATGAAGTTCAGCAGACAATAAAATTCCCAGTTTCCCTCCACTCAAATTTGTGGTTTTCATGGAATTTTCCATATGCTTATTGATTTTTAAGAAAAGAAAGAAATTATATGAATCTCTTAAAATGACAAAGAGTAATTTGTATTTACATCAAACAGGTGAGTAAGGCATCTCCAAGTCAGGCACAAAACGTGAAGTAAAATGCAGTACAAATTCGAGGCATCAGCGTAACTAAAGTGCAATACAGTTGCTAATGATTCCAAAAACTGTTTGCCTGCATTAACCACTAGAATGTTAGGGAGAATGTGTATTACCATTGCAATAAGTCGTTGGAGAGTAAGTCGCTGCTGCTGAGCTTCAACGGCCCTCATAGCAGAAGCAGCCTCTTTCCCCAATGCAGACATTGTAGATATAAGATCTGACAACTTTGATTCCGCAGTCTGCAGCTTGACAGCATTATCTGCAGTTGCACTAGCTTCTTTAGACTTCAACTGCCGTCTTGCAACCTCAGCTGTCTGTATATATTGTATAAGTATTTTCAGTCTAATCTTTAAAAAAATAGTAAGCAGACATGCAAAACCAAGCTGCAAATTAATCAAAGCAACAACCTGAACTTCCACCTCCTGTCGTATCCGATCATAACGCTGAGCCAAGTGGCGTGCATCCTCCAATGGGGCTCCTACCACCATTGCACGTAAGGGCTCTGCAACCTGTGCAATCAGCCACACATTAATAATGTCTAATCTAACTGCAAAACCCATGAAAAATTCAGTAGAATATGAGATAAATTGAAAGAGGCTCAGTTGGCCAGATGCATAGATCATTGCTCTTTGTACTTATCTCTTTCCAGTTTGTGAAAGTTGAAGCATATTCATAAACTGAATGAAAAAAAGAAACGACAACCAAATCAACTCTCTTAAGAATATACTTAAGAACAGGCGATAGTGTTGCAATAGTTATATACTATTTTAATAATACAAATAACATATATTAATATTAACATTATTTTTTGAGAGGTTCAAAGAAACATGATTGGTTAATCTTTCGTTAATTCTATTATTTCTTCAAATTTTAGTCTAAAATTATATCTCAGTAGTTTAAAGTTAATTTGATTATTTTAGGACCAAGTTTTTAAGGTTGTTGATCAAGATAGACATTTAGAGGTTTTGAATAACTATAAATCAGTACAATTATTCCATGACAAAATATTAAAACTTTAGAGAGGAAATTGGTGCCTTTACGACAATATGTCCTATATTTCACTTCAAAGAAGAACGTTGATTATATACGATGCAAGAGCGTCAAACTAGAGTGTGGGAGCATACAAGATGAAAAGCGAAGAAGAGAAGAGAAGAGTGTTGAACCCTGAAGGAGTGATAGTGCAGCCACATGGAGAATGTGTTGAAACAATGAATAAGGCAAACTCAGAGTGAATAGCATACACAAAGATGAACTAGAAAAGGAGTACACAGTGATGAATAAACAGGAAAACATGCATTTTTGGTCCTGTTAATGCACAACATAGCAGCCCCAAGATTGGCAAGTGAATCGGCTGCTAAACCAACACAACTATGGATCCCCAACCCAACGTGTCACTACCGGAAGGGAATCCTTTTTTAGGTTTCCCATGCCCAAGAGTAAACGAGCCCAGACTAACCAAGGGAGAGACCCTAGCCAAGATTTTTCTAAGGTTACTTAGGATAAAACCAACCTGTTATCACAGATTCTGTAGCGGGGATTAATCCTCATTTTTGCCAAAGCAGACCAGATTTTGTCTAGTCCTTTACAATGAGCCTCACAAATGTATCATGTATGATTGACGTATGGAGATCATTATGAGATCATCATTGGAGCAAATCTTGAGGGCTGGACCTTGGATGCAGGGACCTGTTATACATTTGCAGCTGGGCTACCATGATGCAGCATGCAAATATATCTCTTATTCTATTCCAAGCTATTTTTCACATGGGGTTTTAGCATGGATCATTACAGCTTCAGCCATTCCAGAGCCTTGTTCAGCGGATTTTCCTTCCCAGGACTGAGATTCATTGGTCCATTAAAATGATTTCAGTAGTGACCTAGTTCATTTCAGCAGAGTAGCAGATCAGATGTGGTACACACAGTTACAGAGGGGCCCTATCAATTGGAGACAGGTATATATGGTGAGAACAGGTATATGCTTCTTTGGTTTGATTTTGCTCTATGATGTATGTTTACCTATACTTGTCATGTTAGGGTGATTATGGTGACCTATGCTTATATGTACTAATGCTTGAACTTGTGTTATGACTAATCATGGGACTTGATGTTGAAAACTGTTGCTCATGCCATGCTTGTACAAATGGTAAACCTTAGTGCTTTGTTGGCTCCATGTGTCACTTGTCCCTGTCCATCTAGTTCATCCATTGCTAAATTTTATCCCGTGACTTTGACTATTTGAGACTTGTGAGATTGAAAATCTTTTCCCCATCTTGACCCCTGTGCATGATAGACTCCATCTTGTTATGTGTATCTGGCTATGAAGTATGTGGCTTGGCCAGTGTGGCTGGGTTCACTAGAAAGTTCTCCTTTAGTCATCAAAACAAGTGCTCCACCAAACAGTGTTGCTAAACACTAAAGCATCTGAACGCATAAAATCTATATCTAAAGGATGCAAAAGTAATTGTTTTAAAAGTAGTTAGTGGCCAAGGGGTTGAGCACTCATTCTTTGTATAATGTAAGGCTCATCTTCCCTCCACAGGGGCAGCAAGGAGAAGCAAACTTGTCGGGGCTATGGACTGCTCGCTGGTAGCGGATCTAGGCCTTGGTTATTTACTGGAGCCCAGAAGGCTTTCCAGGGCACCTGCTCATGTAGGCTGGCTACTTTCTTATGTGAAATGTGAAATGTATTGAAAAGGTTAATGGTCAAAGGATGAGCACTCACTCTTTGTATAGTGTTCGGCTCAATTGCCCCCACAAGGCAACAGGGTGAGACTAGCCTGCAAAGGTTGTGTCTTTATCAGTACAGGAGCCTAGAAGGCTTCCAGGGCACCTGTCTTTGAAGTTTGACCTATGTTGCAAGTTAGTGCAAAGGAAATCTTGTTGGAGTCTGAAGGAAACAAGCCCAAGTACATTATTCATTTGTGAGACACCTCCTTCCCCTAATGCTATCTGTCATGTATATGTCACTTTGGTTGAGTGTATTGATTATCATTCGGAGAGATCACTTAGTCAAAGTCAGTCAAAGTCATTCCCCTTAGCCTTAGCCTTGTTCTCCATCCTCACCCAACAGTAGCACATTGTTTACACTTTGTAAGTATGGGATGAACAAGCAGACTTCTAGAAAGTTCTAAGATTCTTCAAAAGTACATGTATATTTTATCACTATGATTATTAATGTCACCATGATTATGAATAACATTGATTTAAGCTTGGTTTTAATATACACCATTGGAGCATTTCTTACCTTGGATGCCTACAGGATCATATTGATGTAGTATCTCACCTTCAATTTGGGTACTTTGACCTAGTCAACCCAGTTGACCAAGTCAAGCACGGTTCCCAAGGCAGTGACTCAAAAAACAACATGGTCTATATTTGTTCCATACATGCCCAGGACCAATACCGCAGTTTCAGTATTGAGAGTTTGGCCCTGGTTCTCCTGATAAGTGATTATTATCACTTTATTATTGGTCAAATGATCATATTTTATCACAGATGGCAATGTCTTGGTTCTCCCAGAGCAGTACAGTGTTCAAGGGGGTATGAGTAGTCACTTATACCATTCTTTTGTAACTTTGGATCATCCAAAGTAGTCAGTTTGCCCTAGTTCTCATCCTGGACAGAGTTATGGTGGTTTTATAATTTTCCAAAGATTGTACCAGCAAAAATGAACTAGGAATCTCTCTGAAAAAAATCGATTTGGCCAAATAGGTCAAGGAAATGGCTTGGAATTTTGGTAGATGATGTGTCTCAGCATCCCAGACAATCCTTCAGTAGTATTCAATCAGCATTTGTCTGTATTATTTTATTTTGGCTTAGTAAGTGAGGAAAACCCCCTAAGGGGCACCCCCTCAACTTGGCTAATGATGTATTTCATTGTTATATAATATGTTATGAAGTTGCAAAGGGGTCTAGGGTGAATTAAGCCCCTAGTGACCCCCTATCATGTATTATCATGTCACACCTTATGTTATATCGTGACTTTCACCTAGGATAGGCATCCTTGAGCAAAGTGCGCCCCACTTGTTGATGTGGTCACTTGATCCATGTGATGATCTTTGTATTGTTGATCTCCACCGTTGATGATGTTTTAACCTCAATCGTCGGATGATAGTTAGTTGAAATGTCGACACACTCTCAAACTATTTAAGAGAGGTGACCCCCCATTGTATTTCATGAGCTCTGGCACCGAAATATTAAATAAAGAGATTTGTCTGGGATTACACTATGAGTTCTGCTGATTAGTTGATGATTAGATGATTGGCATTGTTGTTTTTTTGCACTGAGCTTGTTTCGGGATAGATCTTGTATTTTTCCTTTACCCATTCGCCTGCAAGCTGAAGGAGGCACGCTAGAGGAGGGCGCAGTTGTGGGGAAACTCACCTTGTCTTGTCTCTCGGGTATTCGATTCAGGGAGTAACTCTTTCTTTATGAATTTTTACTGCTTGTCCTTTCTTTATTCTGCAAATCCTGTTCGTCTATCTTCCCATTTGATTTTCTTTGGCTTGGCAGGTTAAAAGGGGCGCTACGGTCACTGGCTGAAGCTAAACTCAATCAAAATCTTTCCCGAAATATTCATTTGATCAAGAAGGCAACGTTCTTCATCATCTCAGAGGTCATCTACTAGATCCAGGTATGTCTTCCAGGTAAATTCTTCTTCGTTTAATTTCTTCATGCATTGCCCATCACTGCTTTTATTCAGAAAACCGTCTTTAGAAGTAGGAAAATTCACTAGACCAATTTGCACTAGGAATCTGCAAATTTAGCGATCCGAGTTTTGTCTGCCATACTGAAAAACCCTCTCTCCCTCCTAGGCGTCAGCATTAGACTCCTCTGCCCGTCTCCAGGCACTGATCTTAGGAGAGAGAAAACGCCCCTCCTTGAACTGTTAGTCAGTTTCCTCTTGTTTTTGTTCGAGTTTCACTTGGATCTTTTCACAGTCGAATCTTTCATCCAAGTTAGTGTGTAGGAAGACATAACCTTCAATATCATCCTCGTCCTGGGAACTTCATAATTTTCTTCTTAAACCCCCCCAGGGTCTGAGCTTGATCATTTGAACCGCCACACTATATCCTAAATCTGATTTGAATCTTCACTAAGCCACCCGATCCTCTTACTTGAGTAACATTACTAGCATAATTAACCACCCCTTACTCAAGTACCCTTTATTTGTGGCTCATCTTCCGAATCTAGGCACTCACCTTCCGTATTCTCCGTCAAGAGTTTGATCTGGTGACACGCCCCTCCTTGAACTGTTAGTCAATTTCCTCGTCTCTTTTTTTGGTTTTGCTTGGATTTTCATATTGTTGAATCTTGCATCCAAGTAGGTGTGTTGAAAGCCTAAATTCTTCGTATCAATCTTGTTCTAGGTATTTTCAATATTTCCGCTTAAATCCCCCTAGGGTCCCGAGTTTTGATCGTTTGAAAAAACACACCAACCCTAGAATCTTATTTAAACTCTTTAAGTCACTGATCCATTTTATTCGAGTAACATTTCTACAATTCTTAAGCACCCATACTCGAATACTCCTTAACTTGTGGCTTATCCCTTAAATCTATGGTTTCTAAGCTGTCACCTTACGTATTCACATTTCTTGGCGTGATCTAGTGATTAGTTGTAGATTTGTCCTTTCAAGATATGATCGGGTCTACCCCATTGTCACTTGGGCATTCAATGGCATAAAGCAAAGGTAGTCTTTAACCTGCGTGACAACCATCCATCTTTTGGGGGTTAGGATTTCCGTAGGTCACGGATCTGGTTGCCCGTCCCCTCTACCATCCTTTACAGGATCACTCAATCAAGGCAACTACAAGATCCGTGATAACACTTTTGGCACCATTGTCGATGAGGTATAGGCTTACCTTGGTCCATTATACGTACATCTGGTGTCTGTAAATGCGTTTACCCTTTTATTCATTCATATCACATCTAGTTTTAAATCCAGTGGTTGCATTTTGATTACTTAATTTAGCACAATCATTGTATTGTTTAGATCTCTCCTACGACATTTTCTGTTGGTGCACACGACAATTCGTTCACCCAGGGACTCCACAACGCCACTCCCCTGAGGGACCTACCCACAAGTATAACCTTCGAAGTGGACATAGCCCTAAAAGTTCATTAACGTACTCCCATAATCAAAATAAAAATCTCAAAGATCAGTCATCCAATTTCTATTGGAGGGTAGTTAATTCACCTCGACATATTTTAGATAACCCTCTCGAAGCATTCCAATTAAATCCTGTTGTCATTCAACCCAATTCTCTAGCCACTAGTTCGAATTCTCTTACTCCTCCGAACAGTACACCCAAAGTAAATTCTCAAATGGTTAACACTAATCCTCCTGCAGGACCTAGGCATTTTGAAAGCCGAGTCAGGCCTTCTCCTTTCAATTTCTCACTAATACAAGGTGCTCCTCATGACATGCATGAGAAGTATTTTGATAAACTTCCCAAATTCAATGATTCATCAACAATTCCTATTGAAGAGTACATTGAATTGGTGTGGAATTATATGGATGCATATGAGGTTGAAGCTAAAGATATCTATATGGTAGCCCTAAAAGCATCATTGGAAGGGGATGCCCGGGAATGGTTCAATAGAATGCCTCCAGGATCGGTAAATGGATATGATACCTTAACCAGAAAGCTCATAGAAGATTGGTCATCTAAGCCAGACAATAGGTTCCTGCTAAATCAATTATTTGAAGTCAACAAGAAATAAAATGAGACCATCCATGAATTTAACATAAGATTCGACAAATTGGTCTCTAATGTTCCCCAAGATCTAAGACCAATAGAACAAGTTATCCTTATACTTTATTTAAATGCTTTTGAAGGATGGTTTGGTATGAACCTTAAGGAAAAGAACCCAAATGACCTCAAGACTGCTCAAACCTAGGCTAAGAAAGCAGAAGCTAACATAGCCTCTATGTGAAAGAAAAAGTTTTTGGACGCTTATGCTCTTTCATCTTCCCTAATGATCCAAAACCCAGAAGAGCCAAGGAACCTGTTACTAAGGAGAAACCTACTTTAGAGGCAATGTTTGAAATGATGAAAAGTCTCACTTTGTTCACCAAAGATATAGCAAAGACTAGGAAAAATGAGCGATACAGAAACTCATGCGGCCCAAGACCCTATTGGAATAATCAAAGAGGTGATGAAATTTTAGCATTGGCATGAATTCTTTAAAATTTTGGAGACTGTAAGATAATAAAAGACAAGTGCATTAGAGACATCAACACATCAAAACATCATGCACACTGAACATAAGAGTTTTTCACGGGGATACCTTCAAAGGACAAAAACCCCAAAAGCATTAGTAATTCATCTCTTAAATGAGATGACTGAGTTTGTTGCAGCAATAGAGAAATCTCAAAATTCTGAGATGAAAGGCTTTCAAAAAAAATTATCAAACCCTAGATGGTTTGATCAACAATTCCAAACCCTGATAGTTTGTTACATGAAGGAAGAAAACATGAAGATGCTAGCTGCCTGAAGTTAGTACTTGTTGCCCTAGGTCAAAAACTAGGGCTACCTGGATCCTTCTCAACTACCTGAAAAGTCTTGTTGTGTAAGACCACACTGCCCGAAGAGTGAATAGGTTGCCCGGAGTATGAACAAGCTGCCCGAAGTGAGGAACAAACCTGTCCAAGCCTGGTCTTGCCTGCCCAGAATGCAGACTCCTTCCCGTGGATGAAATCAGACTATCCGAGGTTGAGTTCAGGCTGCCCATGAACCTGTCCTCTTGCTCGAGAGTTTCCTGATGCTGCTCGAACTTTACTGATGTTGTCCAGACCTTCTGCCTACATGCCCAGAACTTTTGTCTACTTGCCTAGAACTTTTGTCTGCTACTGCTCGGAACCCTACTGCTGCTGCCTGAGCATTTTACCGAGCAGCCCGGAGATGAAACAGAGTTGCCCGAGCTCTATATGACCTGCCCGAGATCAGAACCAACCTGCCCGAACTCTGTGTGAAATGCCCGAGGGCATATCCTGCTTGCTCAAATGCTGTGGGGGTTTCCCGAGAGTGAAGCAGGGCTTCCCGAGGATAAATCTGGGCTTCCCAAGCCCTAGTTGTCTTCCGATGAAGTCTTGAAGGCTGCACATGAAGATCCAAGGGTTTCCCGTGAGGATCCAAGAGCTGCCCATGAGTATGCTAAGGATGCCCGTGAGGGTTTAAAGGATGTATGTGAAGTTGCAGCAAGTGAATAGGGTGATTCCCTAGCTTGAAGAGAAGAAGATGAGGCAGCTGCAAATAACCATGAAACCCCAGCTTAGGGTCTTCTATAATAAGTGTGGGTGCCCTAGCTAGAATCTTCCATGCTAGGGCATAACCACAAAAACTTTCTTCTCCTCAAGACCAGCAAAAAACTCCCTTTAGCAGTTGTGGATAATGAGCAAGTGTGTGTGTCAAAATGAAATGGATTGATCTTCTTTTATATCCTTTGAATCACCTATAAGTGAACCAAAACTCAAAAGAACAAAATAATATTCTTTTATTTTTTTATCTTTTTTCCTTTTCCCTTTAGTGGTACGAAAGGTCTTTTTGCACTTTCACTTTGACTCCTTAGTGGTCTAAGGGTCCTTATGTATTTTTGACTTTTACCTTTAGCCTTCTTCAAGTGCCCTGTGGTCAAATAAGTGGTCAAGGTGGTCCTTCATGCCCACTCAAAGTACATCGTCATAAATAGAGAGAATTACTAATGCTTTTATCTCACACTCCATGTGACAACAAGATCGGGTACTAGGTGTCTTAACCGAGGGTAGCTAAGCCTTGGAGAAGATCACAAAGCCCACAAATCGAGGGTCAGAGCGCCTCACATGCCCAGACCCGGTCTAGGACTTATAGTGATATCCTAGTAACAGACCAGGTGCCTCAGCCATAAGCTGCATAATTTGACACAAGGTCAAATACTTGGTAACAGACCAAGCGCCTCCATTCTCCCCGAGAATGGCCCTCAGCCATAGGCTGAGTCCCCTAGTACTAAACTAGGTCATCTTTCTGGTAACTAACCATGTGCCTCCATTCAAAGAAAGGCCACTCAGCTCCAGGCTGAGTCCCCCAGTGCTAGACTGGTTCCACATTCTGGTCCCTGACCAGATGTCTCCATTCAATAGAATGGTCACTCAGCTCTGGGTTGAGTCCCCCAGTGCTGGACTGGTTCCACGTCCCGGTCCCTGACCAGATGTCTCCATTCAACAAAATGGTCACTCAGCTCTAGGCCGAGAATGGCTCTCGATGTTGCTCAGGAAAAATCAACAAGAGGGCCTGTAGATGAAAATAGACAAATCCCTAGGAGAAATGAAGAAAATAAGAACGTGAACTCATGTGAGGAACCCGAGGAAGAGCCTGAAGTCTTTGACCTTTAGGATCAAAGCATAAACTTAGTAGAAGACTTCACTTATGAGGAGGCTTTTGGTAGAATGGGAAGAAGAAGAGGATATAGTATGCACAACAATGCAACCCACAACTCAAGTGTACCAACGCCGAAGCAAAGAGCAAAATATTACACCTTTCCTAGATAAGCATCTAAATTTAGAAGAGGAAGAATCAGAGGAACATGATCTTTGTGACTATGACTTGGGGATTGACATAGAACAAGAACTGCATAAAGTCATGCAAAATGTGCCCCTAAGTGACTTAGTAAAATTGCCCTCAGTCAGAGATCAAGTTCAGCGTTTTTTCGATTATATCCCGCTAGCAAATGCCCCTAAAAGGAAGAGTGGAGGCAATCCCATGCTCTATCTCACATTGCAAATCAACAACCTCTTGCTCCATAATTGCATGCTACACTCGGGAACTGCTATGAATGTTATGCCACTAAGTATTATGAAAGAAATGAGATTAGAAATCACCCATCCATATGGAAATGTGTGTGGAATTGATTCGCAGGGTGTCCAAGCATATGGCTTAATCAAAAACTTGAAGGCAAATTTGTTTGCTTGCCCTGATTTAAACACCATGATGGACATTGTAGTGATTGATCTTCCTTCTGTTTATGGCATATTGTTATCCAGGAAATGGGTTGTCGAGTTAGGTGGATACTTAATGATGGATTTATCATACGCTTGCATACCCAATTTTGATGGGAATCTGATTAGAGTTTGTAGGGAACCTTTCATAGATGGATATCTTGAGACTTACGAAGACGGGTTGAAGAACACTTATGGTAAGTGTGTTTTGGGTGTTGAAAGAATAAACATGGTAAAAGATGACGATGATTATACACCTGTTTTCTTTATGGGAGTTGGTAATTCCGATTCTGAAGTTGAAAATGATGTTAGGTTTAGACAAGAGCTTATCCATCAGGAATTGATACGAGAAATCATGAATGATAATTCTAAACATTTTGTTGATGCCCCTAATCATTTCTCCCGATTATCTATTGGAGCTCTCGAATCAACATCACATAGTGAGGCTTCCATCTCAAGGACTAATATGCCAAATTCTTTGACAAGAAGAAATCACCATCCTATCCAAGAGATTAGGCGGGATTTGAGAGATAACATGAGACTGGAAATGACAGAGCTTATTAACCGGAGTTGGGAAGAAGACGTGTTAATTAATGATGCTTTCGATGAGGAATTTTCCCTGAACAACTTGCTTACTTTTTCCTCCAATGTAGTTGAGGGAGAAAACCAAGCCTCTACTGGTATTCAAAATGAATTGACTGAACAACATGAGCCACCAGAAAGGAAGCAAAGCTGAGTGAATTTCGCTACCCATCCATTTCGCATTTCCCAAGCTTTTTGTTACCTCCAGAGAGACCTCTAAATGAACAAAATGATACATCTCACATTCCTAGTACAAATTTGGCATCCTTGGAAGAAGAAGTAGAAAGAAATTTATCTAAAGCCTCCCAAAACGGAAAATTACCTATGCCCCATGGAGAAGGTTCTAGTAAGCAAGTCAATCATTCTATTACCATTTCCCCCCTTGAAACTCATATTGATGAAGTATTCCGAGATTTTTGGACTATGGAGGAAACAATCAAAGAAGTTGTGTCAACACACCTAGCGGAGGTTGAGAGAGAGTCCAGCAAGCCAAGAAGGGAAGTAAGAGAGATCCTGATTGGAAGAATTGTAATTCCCATAGACGGGGGTCCTCCACGTTTCAATGCTATACTTGAAAGAAGTAGGACAATGTCATTTCCCTGTACCAGAGGCAACACTGATGCCTCCATAATACCTATCCGAGATATTCCAGTTGTGTCTTCATCTATTAACCGGCGTAGGTATTCCTATGGTGATAGGGTGATTCTTGAGAATCGTACGTATAATCATATTTCAAGACAATCAAGAAACCTTTGGATGGGACCACTGATAGTAGAACGATTTGAAGGTAATACGTATTTTTTATCTACTGAAGATGGTTGCAATTTTAAAATTCCTGTAAATCAACTTTATTAAAGGGACTATGTCCCTGGCATGACTTAGCATATCATTTTTTCACGATCAGTTAGAGTAGGTACTTTTGAACTATGTTGCGGGGAAGCGTCCCCCCCCCTCGCCCCCGCTTCGGAAGCTCGCTTCAGACCGAAGCGCTGCAGGAGCTAAGGCAAATCGCGCTTCCTAGATCACTCCCGATCCGAAGCGAAACTCAGAGCACGCTTCCTGCCCCAAAAAAACGCTCCCTGCCCTATCTGGAAGCGTTCACTTCCAAGACGCTTCCTACCTCGCTCCCGACGCTTCCTCTTTCGCTCCCACTTCGCTTCCTGGTCGATTCTGCTTTCGCTCCTAGCGCTTCCAATTTCGCTCCCCAGGCACTTCCCGTCACTCCCTCAGGCGCTTCCTCTTTTTAACGCTACCCACACCCGCTGAAGAGAGGAAAAAGGTTTTTGGAGGGAAGGAAGAGGGCTTTGGGGGATAAAGCCCTCTTCTCCTACCTCATTGTCACTTTGCAAGAGAAGAGAAGAGAAGAGGAGAGGAGAGAAGAAGAGAAGAAGAGAAGAGAAGAGGAGAGGAGGGGAGAAGGTTGCAGCTTGCCACCATTGGAGAGCGAGAGCCAAAGAGGTAGGTTCTACAACCTTCTAAGTTCTTTGTAAGTTTGTAAATTAAACATTTGTCATTTTCTTTGTGTTAAAATTTTGAAATTTTTTGACCTTTGATTTCTATGATAGTATGAAATTTGAATGCATGGCCTTGGAATATAAATTCTAGAGTCTAGAGTCTAGAATCTAGTGACTAGAATGTACATTGTTAAAAACTTAAATCTCTAGTTCCTCCCTCAAATCTCTAGTTTCATCTGGCATCAACCATGATGATGGGTTTATGGTTTATTTTGTTGGTTCCATTTGTTATTTTGATGGTGGTGGTTGCAAACCGGAGGAGGAATGAGGAAGAGGATGAAGAAGTGGGAAGTGGCACATACCATGGAGAGGAAGAGGAGGAGGAAAGCCGAAAGAAAACCAAAGAGGACCCCACACCCTTGTGGAAATACATCGGCAGGTAGGAACTCGAGGGGGTGGAACCACCAAATTTGTTTGCCCCCATTGTAAAAAGACATACACAGGTTCATATACCCATGTGAGAAGACATCTATGTGGGCGCATGCCATGTGATGAAAGAAAAACTGTAGGAGTTTGTGTTTGCCCAAATGTGGTATCAACACAAAGAGCCATCTATAAGAAGGAAGAATTTGAAGCACAAAACATAACAAAACGATCATCGGATGACCATGACCTTTCATGCTCACCAAGAACTGGAGGCCCATCCACCCAAGGCAGTGGATTCTCTCCCATGCAATCACGTGGCAGGACAATATCAGATTTCCTTGATCAAGGTGATAGGGATGGCATGGATTCAAAAGTGTATCAGTTTCTCTATGCATGTGGCATACCATTCAATGTTCTTTGCTCACCCTATTGGCATGAAATGGTAGAGGCCATCCGCACTGCCCCAGCAGGATATAAGAGCCTCGGGTATGACAAAGCTAGAACTGTGGAGATTGACAAGGAAAAAGCCAAGATCCAAAATGATTTGGGGCAATTCACAAATGCTTGGAATGAGTATGGGGTATCAATTGTATCAGATGGTTGGACCAATGTGAAAGGTAAGCCATTGATAAATGTTCTTGGTGTCTCTGCTACTGGTGCAATCTTCCTTTCGGCACATGACTACTCAGATAAATTCAAGACCGACAGGAACATTGCAGAACTCCTACTCAAAAACATTGACGGTATTGGTCCATACAATGTCATCCAAGTCATAACAGATAATGCTGCTAATTGTAAGGCAGCAGGAGCAATCATTGAAGATAAATACCCCAACATATTTTAGTCTGGGTGTATGGTTCACACATTGAACCTTTTGATGCATGACATTATTAAGTTGAAGGAAAATGAATACAAATGGATTGGTGAACTGTACAAAAAGGGTAAGCACATGATAAGATTTATTACCAACCATAGCAATGCCCATGGCATTTTCCACGCTCACTCAAAGTTAGAGCTATTAAAGATAGCAAAGACTAGATTTGCTAGCTATTACCTCACCTTCAGGCGCCTTTTGAAGGTAAGAGAGGCATTGGCTAGCATGGTATCAAGTGAATCATGGCAAGTCTTGAAAGATAGGGCTACGTCCACATCTGACAGGTGTGATTTTCAAGACGTGGAAGACAGTTCTTAATGGTCAATTTTGGGCAAGTGTCAAGTTTGTTTTGCAGTTCACAAAGCCCATTTATCACATGATTCGGTTTGCAGATACAGATAAACCGGTAATTGGGGAGGTGTATGAGCAGATGGATAGCATGTTGGGCCAGATTAAAGATATTGTTGAATTGAAGGATCCCATCCTGTATGACCATATTCACACACATGTGGTCAAAAGGTGGGATAATCTCAATGTTCCACTGCATGCCTTAGCATATGTATTAACACCAAAATATCATTCTCCATCTTGGTTGGCCAAACCAGCACCTGGGGGTGGGGTTAGGAGAAAGCCCCACACAGATCCAGAGGTACAGGTTGGGTACAACATGGCTGCTATAGACAAGTTGATCCCTAATGAAGAGGAATGTGCCTTATTGCATAGTGAATTAAGCAAATACCTCAGTGAGATTGGTCCGTTTGGTACTTTGCATGCTAGAAAAGATTGAGATAGGGCGCCTCCTATTGAGTGGTGGAACATGTATGGCTCATCATGCCCACGCTTGCATAAACTGGCAACCAAAGTGCTTTCCCAAGTGGTAAACAGTTCCTCTGCAAAAAGGTGTTGGAGCACCTATAGCTTCATCCACTCGGTGAAAAGAAACCGATTAAATGAAAATCGGGCAGAAAGCTTGGTTTATGTACATTACAACTTCAGGTTGTTGACTCATTACTGTGAGCGGGCCAAAACCGATAGATCATATGTCACTTGGGACAACAATCCGGAGGAGCATAACTTGGAGGATGGAGCCTTAACTTTAGAGCGCTTGGAGGAAGAGCTTTTGGGCGATGAGGATGACCATGTAGCAGCAACAATGCCACCACCTCCTTTGCCCCCAGGTTCAACTTCACAACCCCCACCTGCATCAGTGAGGGGGGGTCATGCAAGACCAAGTCTTGGACATGGCTCAAGCCGCTCAACATCGGTGGCTACTAGGGGTGAAAATCCCGCTCCCTTTGTTCACAGACATAGACAACGGGAAAATAAATTAGAAATTTCCCATGGCAAGAAGAAACATCCATAAAATCTACTTTTCTTGTCTTTTCTTATTTACAGTACTTTCAAGTTTCTGCACTGTTGAGATTCGAGTACTTGAGTCATGGACTCTTTTATATCTATTATGGCATATTTTGTGAACGATACATGGCAATTCAAGTTTGAAGTTTGAAGTTGAACTCTGAAGCTGTAAGGTTGATAACTTGATGTTATGGATAATGGACCTTGTTGTCGCCCGAAACTGGCACACGGGTGCTGAAAGCCCAAACCGCGGGCGCGTCAGCCCGGCGACAACTCTCGAGAGAGAGGCCAATGTCACCACACCTTCTCTCTCCTCGCTTTAGGCTGGCTCTTCTCCAGCTCTAGGGGGGTTTCCCTAAGTTCGGATCGCTAAGGCAAGTGCGGCTGAGGGCAAGGCGATCTGAAGAGGCTGCTTAGAGAAACACGGGTAGCTAAAAATGAAAATGATTCAGATTGATGGGCAAGAAGGGAAGGAAGGATCAGTCCTCGAGGGAAGGCCAGTGCCAGTACCAGAAGGGTAAATGGAGTCAGAAAGAGACTCAGAATGGCTTTGTGTTTTGCAGAAATGAGACTAAGCTGGTCCGTTCCATAATCAAAGGCAAGAAGAATGGAAGTATAACTGGCTACTTTCCATTCCTCCCAAACCTCCAAGAACATAACGGCGACAAACAACTTGGCAGCCGCAAATGCTTGTCCAATGTGCTAGATTATAGCCCTCTATGCTGGCTTGGTCTATAACTTACGAAAACCCGAAACCACGACAGAGAAACCCAACATATCCCAAAAGACTCAACATGATATTTTTTTCTTTATTAGCTCTTGGGAAAAATCCTCCCAGCCCAAAGATTTTATCCTTTACATTGAAAGAGCCATGCTCTTTAGGCCTTCAAGGCTCTCAAAAACAAATAATAAAAAAATTAAAAATAAAAATACAAATAAAAATAAAAATAAAGTAAAGGTGAAAGTGGATCATAGATCCACTTCTCCTTCAACCTTTACTTAACTAAGCTAACTTATTAATGTAACTACTCACAACTAAAGTGTAACTAACACTTTTAGTTGATTGACTCCCACAAAATGATTTTATTATTAAAGTGACCCACTCAAATAAAACGCTGGTAGCAGCTGTCGACTGACGGCGTTATGCAAATGATGGATCACAACTCCACAAGTCACACCCTTTTTTTTTAAATCAGACAGATCGCTATGTACTGGAAACTGATCCTTGATGTTGTTTGCAGGTTGTGGCTTGTATTTATGGTGGCTCTCTATTAATCAGCAGAAATCAGTGGCATTATCAGTTAGTGGTTTTAATACACTGCGATTTTTTCTTTTGCCCAAAGATAATCCCTTGCAACAGGTCGTCAACAGCTGCTCCAGAACGCCGATGGATGTAACAATCACCCTTTAAAACTTTGAGTGAATGCTCCCAGGTGGATGCCGTACAACCGCAACATGGTGACAACTAATAGTTTTAAAAAACTTAAACTCTGCCGACTTGTAGAAGAAAACTAACTTATGAACTCCACGGGTTTTTGGTGGCCAGTCTAACTCGCTGAGTAGTGACTCATGGCCCAAAAATGGTGATTTTCATTTTGTATTAGGCTGTCATGGAAAACGCGAATTCCTCCAGGCGAAGGTATTTTAGGCAGCTAGCAATAGAAATGAAACTGACCCTGCTCCGTTTGGATTTCTCTTTAGAGTTTCCAGGCGGGCAACTTCATAATTTGTGGTCCCATTCATGCAGAGGTTACAGCAGCGAGAACCCACAGCTACATGTTGTATCTATGGGTGAGCTTGTCGCGGTTCCGAGTTGTATGGAATTGCTTTTGATTTTTTTTTGTTTTCTGGACATATTCTCTTTGATAGATATTTATTTTTCCTGGATTTGGATGCCAACTTTGGTAGCAACAAGCATCTCCATCTCATTTTATACCAAACTATCCAGAATTGAAGCTCAGAACCTGGCCATTACAATTTGCACAACGCTCTTGAACGAGATTGAAAATGACTGTCAGAATGTTGCATCTAACAAACTCAAGTACATAAATATGCTGACAGAAGTCTTAGGACAGGCGGCTTCCATTCCACTGCATGAAGGATTTCATGCTTCCAGGCACTTTAAATAAGAAGATGTGCAGCTGAAATCATTTGTATGATTGGGAATTATCATCAGCAACAGCTTTCTCTGATCTGACTTTATGTGCCACCACGCTGTTCAGATCACCTGTACCCATAACAGTTTCATTTGAAATCATGTCTTCAAACTTAGGCTTCTTTGAAGATAATGTAGCATGTTGGTTTTCATTTGCTGTCACAGGATTCTTTCTGCACTACGCCCTTATAGTCTAGCCTAAAAGCCTCAAAGTTACCCCTACAAGCTGGGAGGTAACAGACCTATGTTTGATGAATTCACTAGTATATGATAATTGATTGAATCATTGATGGTTGATGAATGATGTTATATGGTATTATGATTTATCATGTTATGGTTTATTTCATGTTTTTATGCTTTCCATGACTAATTCAACATTCTACAAGCATTTGTTGGCATATATGCATCAAATTATATTAAAAATATATATTATATAAAAAACGCTTCCAAATCGGAAGGTTCTAAAAATTTCGCTTCCCACTCCCGCTCCCGCTTCCCGCTCTCCAGTAACCTTGGTTTCGAATAAGCTCTCTGAGCAATAGTTTTAAGTCTGTTTCCTGTCTTGTTGATGCATGAGTCATTTAGTTACTGGGTTTAGTTCATTTATTGCATGATTAGATTAGAATTTACTTTTTCAGCATTTTATTTGCTCATGTATTTTTTCTGTGTTGCATGGGTACCCGTACCAGGGGGTCGAGTACACGAACCAGTACCGGGTACTTGGGTACTTCAATGGTATGCCCCCAGCCGTACCCATCCGTACCCAAATCCAACCTCACGTACCGGGTACTTCATGTATGAAAATAGGGTACTCATGTGGATTTTGGTACGTCGTACCATGTGTTTGGGTATGCGACCGGTACAGCTGTTGGACAATTTATCTTAGCTCGTTGTTCGACATGAGTCAATTTGCAAAGTTTGAAGTTTAAAATTTTAAAAATTAAATAATAAACACTAAAACACATGTTATGTGGGCCCTTGCCCCTTACCAAAACCAGTGCAACACTGCATTTCTCACTGCTATTGCAATGTGCTCACTACTCCAGCGACAACGTGACAGAGAACCTTAGTGATGCTAATGAGTCATGACATTGATCCTAAGGTTGTCGATGACATGGCTTGAGGAAGCCAAATCAACTATCTTGTTCATGTTCAATGTTTACTGTTTTGAACTTTCTTTTTCATGTTTATAA
>LPNX010158434.1:251571-270855 GCA_001517045.1 Pseudotsuga menziesii | reverse complement strand
GACCAGGTGACCAAGTATCTGCACAGTACCTACATTGTGTCTCTTTTTCTTGCCGATAATGGTTATCGCCTCTTGTTTTAATTCCTTCCAATTTGCGTTCTGTGGCTTTTGCTTTATGTCTTGCTACTTCTACGTTAGGTATGTCATGCAACTTTAACTTTTTTTGGAGGTATGGTTTAAGACCTAATAAATAGGTTTCGAGTCTTTGCTTGTCATACAACCCAACTACTTGTGTTGATAAGGATTCCCATTGATGAGTGAATTCCCCAACGTTTCCGACTTGTTGTAGTCTGGTAAGTTTACTGAAAAATTCATCTTCTTTGATTCTTTGAAACCTATTAAAAAAATCATGTTTGAACAAGTTCCAGGTGTAGGTAAAATTATCTCTCTTCCACCATAAGTACCAATTATAGGCGTACCCTTCCATATGCATTGACGCATATTTCACCTTCTCCTCGTCAGATTGAATGTTGTAAATGTCGAAGTATTATTTTGCTTTGTTTAACCAAGCAACGCATTGGTCTTCACTCCCATTGTATTTCGACAACTCTATTTTTGCCTTAGGTGGGTACACTTTGTAAAGACGACGTTGATTTCCTTTTGCCTTATGGTTTGATGGTGGCTCGGAACTACTGGACGATGAAAGTGACATATATGAATTGCTTCGTTGTTGGCGGTGATTTTTAGCTTTTTTAATCTCTACTATTTTACTTATAGCGTCTATTTTGCTGTTTAATCGTGCCTCCATATCTGGCAGTACTTGTGTTTCTATCTCTTGCTTAAGTGTCGCATTGTTAATCTTTATTTCTTTTTGCAATTCTTCTTGATTCTTTGCGAGTGTTTCCTGGGTGGCAACATGAAATGAGGCATCTAGCATGTCTGGACTGCTGACTTGGCCCGAACTGGGTATGAGCCTTTGTAACATCTCAATTAATGTATTATGGTTCTGCATCATGGTGTTCATGTTCTATGTTAAGGTGTTTATGTTTTGCGTCATGGTACTCATTTTGTCATCCAAGTGTTTTTGTTTTTCGTTCAGGATGTCAAGTTTGTCGTCGAGCCTTCTTTCTAGTACCAAAACAAGCTCATCTTTGAGTAATGTATTGTTATTTTGCATCTTTTCCTTCAAGCCTTTTAGGTCGGTGACAAGAGACATGATGTCCTTCTCCATTTTTTCGATTTGCTCTTTTAGCTCCGCCATGGTCTTGGACCTTGTATGCAGAGGTGCGTATTTCAACCAATGTTACAAATATCGTGTCGGCGAATATATCGCCGAGGGTCCAAAAAGATATTATCGGATTTATCGGCGAAAATGTCGGCAAACATCGGCAATATATCGGCAATGTAAAAAAATACAAAAATATTCATTTTTTTTCAATTTTCTAAACATCTAAAGCAACAAGAACATCAAATAGACTCTACAGGCATTTAAAGTTTAAACTTTGGAGGTTGTATTGTGGAAACCTCTACAGAGGTCTATTTTAAATTTTAATGTATATATCAGACTGTAATAATTGTAATTTAGAGCACTGATTTAGTGTTATTGTAAACAGTCCATGGTTAGTTACTTTCTTGTATGTAAAATATCTTTCAAACTCATTCATTAATATATGCTGAATTTTAAAGAGCCTTCCCAAACTAAAAGATAATTATAGACTAAGTTTGAGGGAGAATTTAATAATTTATAGTGCACTAAAATTTGGTGGTGCTGTGTGTAGTGTGTAGTAGTGTACACTATAATGTATTATTTTCTTGGAGTAATGTATTATATTATATATATGTAATGTATAATGTAATGTATATATTATATATATGTAATGTATTATATATTTTCTTGGAGTAATGTATTATGTAATGTGTACACTGTAATGTATTATATTATATATATTATATATTATATAATATAATTAATGTTTAGATTCTAGAGATATTATCACATGTTTCAAACATTGATAAGTTTCCCTCAAAAAATCTACCATCTATTTTCCTAAAGTTTGCCGTGGGTTTAGTTAAATGTTATTTTCAAGATGAACAACCGGTATATGATTGACTATAGGGAAACTTGTATGGTCGGTTTATAGGGAATTATATTCATTTTATAGGGAAGAAATCAAATTTGTATGGTTAGTATATAATGAATTATATTCATTTTATATTGAAAAAAGCAAATGTCTATTGTTTTCTTTACAATGAACTATATTAAAGAAAAATGCAAATTTTACTATGTCAATCATTCATCCTGAAAATAAGACTTTATTTTATATAGGCCAAATTATGATACATACTATTTTATTCTTGGTACAATAAAGATATGTTTGAAAGACGAAAGTACATATTAATGTGTTAATATATATTATATATTATATATAATATATAATACATATTACATAATATGTAATACATATTATGTAATATGTATTATATATTATATATTATATACATCATATATAATATATATAATAATATACGATTCCACTCAGCACTGTCCAGCGTGGTTTTAAACAAAAATTATCCACTCAGCGAGTCAGCACTGTATCCACTCAGCACTGTCCAGCGTGGTTTTAATTTTTAAACAAAAATTACGACTGATAACCTACGGTACCTACCAGGCTACCAGCGTTCTTCAGTCCGCGAGCTCTGTCTGCCACTCGGCGTGCTTCAGACTTCAGTCCGCGTGCTTCTGTAGACTGTCCCTGAGCTTCCTCCTTACCACACAGAAACTCGCGGCGTGCCCTATGCGGATGAGTTAAACCGGCGATTTGTGTTTTAATTTTCAACTTTCGGGCTTTTATGTCACGGCCCTGGCGATGTCAACTATCGACTCGCGATTTTTATGAGAAATATCGCCGATTTATAGCCGATTTCTCTTCAATTTATCGCCGCGATATTTTCCGATAATATCGCCGTGGAGTAAACATCGCGATATCTCACGATGTGGCCGATAAATCGACGATTTTTGTAACACTGATTTCAACGCTATTTTGGCTAATAATATATTAATTAATTAATTAATTAATATTATTATGATCCCTATTATTTTTCATAAACTATATAATACTTTGTATATAGTTTTGTTTTGTTTTTAAAAATAAATATTATAATAATATTATTATTATATAATATTTAATTTAAATATTATTTAATTTAAATTTCAAGTTTTAGGGTTTCGAGGTGATTTTGCAGTATGTGCCGAGAGGATGAGAAGTATAGCAAGTGGGAGGGGATGGAACGCACAAAGATGGAGGGCGTGCAGGTTGGAGAGTAGTGTGGATGCGTTGGAGGAGGTTGTAGGCAGTTGCGAGGAGGAGACCACGCACGTGGGAGCTGGCAGCTGGTGCAGCGAGGTGGATGTGGTGGAGGGTCGCGTGGTGGATGTAAGGTGGAGAGAGTTTGCAGGTTGTGAAGTTGGAGATGGCGCAAGGATAATGAGTTAGCAGGCGGGTAGGGGAAGAGGGCACGCAGAGGATGAGCGGCAAGGGGATGGAAGAGAATATGGATGTGGAAGGATGTGTGGCATGTTCAAGAGGAGCGTGCGACCGGTGGAGGAATGGTGGCAACGGTGGTTGTGAGGTGGGGTATGGCTGCTGGCAGCGCAGGAAGTAACTTAGGTGGAGAGGGAGCAACGAAAGGGAATGGAATGGAGAACTGAGAAGGGGTGAATATTTGAGGAGATGAGAGGGAAGGTGAGTATCATTGAGGAGATGAGAAGCGTTGGAGAAATAGAAGGCACAGGGAGATGTGTAGGCTGCAGTGTGGAGGTGTGCAGGGATGTGTGGAGGAGATGAGGCACGTGGGAGATGGAGATGGTGGAGCTACGTGTGGGTAGGAGAGGAGCAGCTAATGGGGGACGCGTGGAGAGTGTGGTGGTGGAGTGGATGGGGCAGCTAAAGGATGGAGTTTAAGGGAGAAGTGGAGAGCAGTTGAGCAGAGAAAGATATGGATGAAATGGAGTAGCGGAAGAAATCAGGAATTGATGAGCCGAGTCCGAGCTTAGATTGCAGGAGCGAATCCGCTCTGATACCAAATGGAGCAACCGAATCCGGTTGGTCCATTAGTAGTCGAATCCGATTATCATTTTAAATAATGAAATATGAATAATATATTAGATGATGATAATAATTACAAAGGAGGCTCGCCTTTATAGGCTTTGAGCATGAAGGGTTACACCCTTTCATATAATTAACTAATCTATTTAATAATTTATTTTATATCCGTTACATTGGCTCCATGTGTCACTTGTCCTCGTCCATCCAATTCATTCATTGCTAAATTTTATCCCATGTCCTACATTGTTTGAGACTTGTGAAATTGAAGATCTTTTCCCCATCTAGACCCCTGTGCATGATAGACTCCATGTTGTTATGTGTCTCTGGCTATGAAGTATGTGGCTTGGCCAGTGTGGCTGGGTTCACTGGGAAGTTCTCCTTTAGTCCTCAAAAAAAATGCTCCACCAAACAGTGTTGCTAAACACTAAAGCATCGAAACGCATAAAAGTTATATCTAAAGGATGCAAAAGTAATTTTTTTAAAAGTAGTCAGCGACAAAAGGGTTGAGCACTCATTCTTTGTATAATGTAAGGCTCGTTTGCCCTCCACAAGGGAAGTAGGGAGAGGCAAACCCGTCGGGGCTATGAACTACTCGCTGGCAGCGAGTCTAGGCCTTAGTCATTTACTGGAGCCCAGAAGGCTTTTCAAGGAACCTGCTCTTGTAGGCTAGCTACTATCTTATGTGAAATGTGAAATGTATTGAAAAGGTTAATGGTCAAAGGATGAGCACTCACTCTTTGTATAGTGTTCGGGTCATTTTCCCCCACAGGGCAACAGGGTGAGACTAGCCTGCAAAAGTTGTGTCTTTGCCAGAACTACAGCCCAGAAGGCTTCCAGGGCACCTGCCTTTGAAGGTTGACCTATGTTGCAAGTTAGTGCAAAGGAAATCTTGCTAGAGTCTGAAGGAAAGAAGCCCAAGTACTTTATCCATTTGTGAGACACCTCCATCCCCTATTGCTATCTGTCATGTATATGTCACTTTGGTCGAGTGTATTGATTATCATTCGGAGAGATCACTTAGTCAAAGTCAGTCAAAAGTCATTTCCCTTAGCCTTAACCTTGTTCTCCATCCTCACCCAACAGTAGCACATTGTTTACACTTTGTAAGTATGGGATGAACAAGCAAACTTCCAGAAAGTTATGAGATTCTTTAGAAGCACAGGTATATTTTATCGCTATGATTATTATTGTCACCATGATTATGAATAACATTGATTTAAGCTTCGTTTTGATATACACCATTGGAGCATTTCTTACCCTGGATGCCTACAGGATCATCTTGATGCAGTATCTGTTAAATTAGCAGCAACAAGGAAGGTCTTCCTGCATGCAAGTGTCATTGCATACAGAAGACTCTAAAACAGGAAACCAGTTGTATTTAATTATTTTTCCTAAGTTTACTTTGGAAAAATAAGTGAAAGTGAAATTAGGTTTTACGCTTTACCTAAAGTTATATAAAAGAGGTCAATTGGTTGAGAGGAAACACACACTTGTATTCCGACAGAGATAGGATACAGACAGGAGGAGAAAAGTCAGACAGAGGATTTAGCATGGAAGACGGAGGATCAAGGAGCAGGTTCATCAAGCAGACAGAACCCACACAGGTCGACAAGCAAAGCTGCAAGAGAAAGGTCGTACCATTCCGTACTAATTCTGTACAGCGGCCAACATCACCGTACGGATTCCGTACAGCAGTGGTACGTAGCCGCACGTGTGAGGCCATACAGCTTGGTCGTACACTCTCTTAGGGGGTGCAGAGGTTTAGCTGGGGATTCATCCAATGTTTCTACTGAGTAGTTGCATTCGCCCAGTTTGGGTGAATTTGCAGTGATTGTAACGTTCTATATTTTCTCATAATAAAATCTATATCTGACTGTTGCAGCAGTTTTCCCATCTTGGGTTTTTCCGAGGGTTTCCATACCCAAAATAATTGTCATTATTGTGATGTGATGTGATTTAGTTCTTAGTTTTATATTCCGTTGCATACTGTAAAAGCTATTTGTGTGGTTATCAGTAGAGATGTTGCATGCACTGTTAGCCCTAGTTTGAATATTAAAGGAAAATTTACATGGTATCAGAGCTTCGATGAGCTAAAGCTGAGAGATTTGCAACAACAGTGACAGATCAAGGGCAGATCTATTGAAGACACAAACTTAGATTGGAGATATAGGGTTTGACAAGTAACACTTCACTATGGCCATGCAGTTGAGAGTTGAGGATAGACTCCAGGGTGCTCAGAACTTTCCTACATGGAAAGAGAGGATCACAAGGATCCTGGAAGTCAGTGACGCTGAGGAGCACATTGACTCCACAAAAGTTCCACCCACAGATCTAGCAGATCTGATAGCCTAGAAGAAGATTGATTCCATAACCATGCTGATTATCATGGATGGAGTGAAGGACCATATAGTTCCTCACCTTTCTGGTAAGAAGACCGCATTAGAGATGTGGAAGGATTTGGAAAGTCTGTACCAGAGCAAGAACGACAACCGGAAGATGGTGTTGCAAGATAGCATGCGCAGCACGAAGATTACCAAGGGAGAAGGAGTGGTGCCTTATCTCACGAGGCTCACACAGATCAGGGATGAGCTTGGAGCTATTGGCTCTAAGACTAAGGAAGAGGAGCTAGTTCAGATAGCCCTCAATGGCTTCTCTAAGCCATGGGACACCTTTGTCAAAGGTGTTGTGGCTAGGGAGAAGCTCCCTGATTGGCAGAGCCTATGGGATGACTTTGTGCGGGAGGAGACCCGCATGGGTTAAGGATCAAGTTCATCCAGCAGTGCCCCACAAATTGTGGATGAGGAGGCTCTAGCCCTTACAGGGAAGACCAAGGGGAAGGCAAAGAGCACGAAAGATGGTAAGAAGAACCTTAACGTGTCAAAGGTCAAGTGTTTTATATGCCACAAGCAGGGACACTTTGCCTCCCAGTGCCCAGACAGGAAGAAGAAGAGTAACACTCAAATGGTTGGATCTACAAAGGTTGATGAGTTCAGCAAGAACTTCGATTAGGATTTTTGCTTGATAGCTTGCATGGCAAGCACCACATGGAGCAGCATATGGTACATCAACAGTGGAGCATCTAGTCACATGATTGGACAGAAGATATTTTTCAGAGACTTGCAGGAGGGTGGAACAGGGATCCACATTGAGCTGGGTGATGATGCACGGTATCAGGCGTAGGGAGTTGGCACTGTTTCATTTGAGAGGGAGTCTGGAAAACCCCTTAGTTTTGTTGATGTGTTGTATGTTCCAGGACTGACCAAGAACCTTATATCAGTCTCCACTCTGGAGGACAAGGGAGATCAAGTGAAGTTCCGTGACCATAGAGTATATATTAGGCCCAAGGGGTCAGATAGGAGCTTGGATCGAGTGATTGGCAGGAGGAGCGGGAAAGTGTACAAACTACACTTTGAGCCTTCAAAGGCTCTAGTCAGCAGCAGAAGCAGTCAGTGTGAGTTGTGGCATAGGAAGATGGCACACTTACACCATGGAGCACTGAAGCATTTAAGACAGGCAGTCATTGGAGTTCCTCAGGTACAAGAGGAAAATCATAACCACTGCAAGGGTTGTGCTTTGGGGAAGAACATCAGGAAGCCTTTCCCACAGAGTGAGTAACTTATAAGTCTAAGGAGCCCTTGGACTTGGTGCATTCTGATGTATGCGGACCTATGAGTGTACATTCGTTCAATGGTTACAGTTACTACGTAACCTTCATTGATGACTATTCCAGGAAAACCTGGATCTATTTCCTAAAGGCCAAGTCAGAGGTCTTTGAGAGGTTCCAAGAGTTCAAGACTCTCATGGAGAACCAAACAGGAAAGAAGATTCAAGTGTTGAGGACAAACAACGGGGGTTAGTACACCTCCAATGAGTTCATGGAGTATTGTTCGGCAGAGGGGATCAAGAAGGAGCACACTGTGCCCCATACCCCTCAGCAAAATGGAGTTACAGAGCGAAAGAACAAGACTATGGTAGGAGGAGCCAAGGCCATGCTATTTGATCAGGGATTGTCACTATTCCTTTGGGCCGAGGCATACAAGACTGCAGTGTACATTCATAACAGGTGTCCCCACACAACTTTGGGGAGGAAAACACCAGAGGAGGTCTTCACAGGAACTAGGCCAGATGTGAGTCACATTCGCATATTCGGCGATGTCTATTATTGTCATGTTCATGCTAACAATAGGAAGAAGCCGGACCCTTCTAGAGAGAAGGGGTTACTTGTTGGTTACAGCGAGATTTCGAAGGCATATAGAGTTTACATTCCTGCTCGCAGAAGGATCATTGTGAGCAGGGATTCCAGTTCGATGAGGACAAGGCCTTGCGGAGATCTCTGGACTTATTAGCAGAGCAGCAGCCAGCACAGGAGTCAGGGGTCAAGTTGGAGAAGCCAGATGTACAGGTACAGGTACAAACACAGAGCATAGGTTCTGGTGGTTAGAGGGAGTCAAGTGGACAGGATCCTACAGTCATTGACTTGGAGGATGAGCAGCAGCAGGAGACAGATATCCAGCAGCCGCAGCAGGTTGACACTAGGCCAATGCCTAAGTGGTTTAGGTTCACAATACAGGATTCCAGGCAGGTTGATCCTCTACAAAGATCTTTCAAACGAAGTGTACCACCAAAGAGGCTTAGTTATATGGCACTGATGACAAAGTTGATTAACTATGAACCTTCCAGCTTCGGGGAGGCTGCACAACATGATGTGTGGCAGGAGGCTATGGTTGAGGAGTATGACTCCATTATGAAAAAACAGGTATGGGAGGTTGTGTCGAGGCCACAAGGGAAAAAGGTGGTGGGATCCAAATGGATCTACAAGGTGAAGCATGCAGCAGATGGAAGCGTGGAGAAGTATAAAGCGCGCTTCGTGGCAAAGGGGTTTTCACAGAAGGAGGGTATTGATTATGAGGAGAGCTTTGCCCCTGTTGCCAGGCATTCTTTCGTTCGGACCATTATCTCACTAGCAGCTGAGATGGGTTGGCGTGTCCACCAGATGGACATCAACACTGCCTTCCTCAACGAAGTGATAGAGGAGGAGGTGTATATTGAGCATCCAGAAGGGTTTGATGTGGAGTACAGGGAGACGCATGCATGCAAACTACATCGAGCTCTTAACGGGCTCAAGCAGGCACCTCAAGCATGGTACTCGAGGATCGATAGCTATCTACGGGGGATGGGATTTCAGCAGAGTGAGGCGGAGGGGCACATGGGTATCTAAAATTCAGGAGTATGATTTAGAGATCAAACCAACTAAGTTAATCAAAGGGCAAGGCTTGGCTAAGATGTTGACTCAAACAAATGAAAAAGCAGTAGACATGATTTGTGAAAACACTAGGGCCGAGCCAACCATGACTCCTGCATTGCAGGATCTTAACAACCATGGGTATTCAGATATAATATATTTCCTTCTCCATCTCACCTGCCCGGATCACCTCAAAGGACACAAACGACGAGCACTAAGATTAAAAATTGCTAGATATTGCCTCACTCAGGAGGCACTGGGTTGGAGGAACCCTGATGGAATCATACTTAGATGCATAAATGAGAAAGATTCCAGGAAGGTCCTAACTGAATTTCACTCAGGATTTTGTGGAGGCCATTGCAGCAAATACATTTGCCCACAAAATCCTTCGAGTTGGTTATTATTGGCCAACCATCTTTGCAGATGTGCATATACATGTTAAGTGTTGCCAGGAGTGTCAACTCTTCACAGGAAAGCAGAAGTTGGCTGCTCTTCCCCTCACACCTGTAGTAGTCCTTGCTCCCTTTCAACAATGGGGGCTTGATTTCATAGGCAAATTCAAAGACAATTCCAGCAATGGCTTTTGTTAGATTCTCACTGCTACAGACTATTTCACCAAGTGGGTAGAGGCCATACCCACCAAGACAGCCATTGAAAAGGTTGTTATGGAATTCATAGAGGATAGGATAATCACAAGATTTGGGATTCCTCTAAAGATAACAACGGATAATGCCAAGGCATTCAACTCCATCAATGTGACATCTTTTTGTCTTAAGTATGGCATTACCCTATCCCATTCCTCTGATTATTACCCACAGGGAAATGGACTTGTTGAGTCCACCAATAAGAATCTAATGAATATCCTTACGAAAATTGTGGGCAATAACAAACGGGCATGGGATAGCAAGATCAAGTATGCTCTTTGGGCCGACAAAATCACGAAGAAGAATTCTACTGGAAAGTCTCCTTTCGAGCTTGTATATGGTCTCACAGCCACCTTGTCAGTCAGTATGCAGATTCCTATCTTCAGAATGATAAGGGAATATGGCACTGACGGGGAAGAGATGGAACAGAGGAATAATAAGATTATAGAGTTGGACAAGAGCAGAAGGGAAGCTTTAGATCAAGCTTTGAGGCATCAAGAGAGTGTGAAAGGAACCTTGACAAGTCAGCAAAGCCAAGACCTTTCAAAGTTGGAGATACGGTCCTTTTATGGGACAAAAGGAGAGAGAAGTCGAGAAAGCATGGGAAGTTTGACAGCCTCTGGAGAGGCCCCTTTATTACATGTGACCTTGCCGGAACAAACTCTTTTATACTCAATACTATGAAAGGAGAAAGGTTACCCCTGCCTATGAATGGACAGCATCTAAAGCTGTTCTACGGCAGCAACCTATAAAAATGACCATGGGGTCCTTTCAGGGCTTTTCTAAACCCTCTCTTGTTGTATCTTTATGTACTTCTATTTTTTGTATCATATTGTTGTATATTAATTTGTATTATATTTCCTTTACATAATGCTTTGTACTTCATGTCTTGTATCATATGTTAGAGAAAATACAAAAAGATTTTTATGTTGGTATCTTGTGGCATTTTATCATGAACATGTGGCCTTACACACTTTTGTTTCCATGCAGGAAACAGATATTCTAGGGTTCTCGAATGCTCTTTTTTATTGATGAATCAAGCGAGTGCTCGTCCCGCAGTTGGAGCCAGATGTTACCAACTATTTTGTATAATAGTTTAACCTCTCGTTGAGCCGCCATTTGATGAACATGATCCGTGTTCATATCCAGTGTATCAAAGGTTCAGAATTTTGTCCCTAGCCAATTTTGGCTAGTCAATTTTATTTTTGTGCTGAAATGACCATGCCCCATGGGGTTGTTGTAATAAAGTTTGCTAGTGGGGGTTTTGAGCGGCTCAATCCCTGAGACTTAATTTTCAACTAAGGTATTCCAAGGAGTTTTTTCCCTTGTTGATTATGTTTTGCCTTTAGCCGAGTATAATCGATGAGTTTTTCTCTCGCTTCCTCCAAAGCTGGAATGCCCGATTTTGAAATTTGGGCATTGGGGGGTTATTAGAGTCCAACTGTTGAATATGAACATACTACACACTAGTTGTATGTTCTATGGTCATTTCCTAGGCCCTGGGATGTATTAAAACATTGTCCAAAATAAAAAATTCCCGGACGCGTAGAACTTTTTTAATTTTTTATTTTTTACTATTGAGAAATAATTAATTTTTTCAATTAATTAAACCATTTTTACTATGGTTTAATTGAAAATTTTCAAATTGTAATAATTAAGTGGTTCAGGGGCTGTTTTGGCAAATAAAGACTTGTTTTCTAAGCCAAAACACTCATTTAACCCCATGACACACTTATCCTAAGTTTCGAACTATCATTTGGCCTTGTTAATAATATTTTCTCAAAAAATGAGAAATATTAATTAAAATAATAAAATTTATTAAATTGGAGAAAATCAAAATATCTCCAAAAAATGCCAAATTTTATTTAATAAAGGGCTAATTAGCTCGGCACAGAGCATCTATGAAGATTCCAATCAGCATCAGTCAGATCCAGATCAGTATCGGAGTGTTGCAGTTAACTCTCTATCGAGAAATTCACCCTCCTTCAACTGGCACACGAATTCCTCTTTGTGTTGGTTTGTGATTGGTTGGGTGATAAGACCGAGGGGGATTGAGGCCACCTCACCCCCCTCATTACTCCAACTCAGTCTCAGTTCAGTTACAGCTCAGTTTAGCTTCAATTCAGCTCCAGTCTTCATCCTCATCTAGCCAAGGTTGCACCTCCTTCATCCTCACGTCAATCCTAAATGGAGTGAGCTCATTCGCTGGTGGAGCTTTCCATGTTGGGAGTGGGGGGGCGCCTTGCCTAAGTGGAGGCCACCTCCCCACTCTCACCATCCAGAGCTTGCAGTGAACTCCACAATCATCATGTCGAGTTCATCAAATCAAGGAAATCACCGTAGTGTGCCTCTTCTGATGCCGAGTCCAACTTAGGGTTTTAGCTTCTTTGTTTTTGTATAAATAAGGGTCTCTTCTTTCCCATTTGCATATGGAGAATTGGCAAGAGAACTCTGCCCATTTTGTAAAAGAAATTTGTTTAACGGAATAAAGTGACTTTGGAGGTCCATGCGGAGGTTCGTGTCTTGATCTTCATCTTGTGAGGTGATACCTTTCTTACTCTCTTTCTTTGGTAAATATATGATCATTACTAGCTCAGGAGGGCTATAAATCTAGCACGGTAGGATATCCATTTATGGTTTTAAATTGGTTATCTATGTATGATTAATTAAATATCTGAATTTAACAGGAAGTAGTCAAGTATACCATTGTTTTTCAGACATTTATTTGATTACGCATTCTAGTACTCGATCTTGTTTGTTGTTGTTTGAGTGTGTGTTTCAAGGATCACCGGAGGAGGGGTTGAAGCTCAACCAATTCTTCATACAAGATTTCTTAATCTGACATTTTCACCGTGCAGGGTCTACAAGGCGGTTTTTCCAACTCAAAAAAACACGGCCAAAAAGGGGCTCTTTCTCATCCTTCATACATAAACTCAAAATTTTAAAACTTGTTCTTTGGTTACAAAATCCACCGTTGCTTGTTCCTTTCCACTTTCTATTGCCTATTTTTCTACGCCATTTTTCACTTTTCTTGCTTCTCTTTTCTCCCTCGTTGTTTTGCCTTTTTTCCACCTTCTTTTCTCTTGCTTTTTGGCTCACTTTCTTCACTCTTCGCTACCCTTTATTCTTTAAATTTTTGCGGCCCTCCTTTTGCTTAGTTCGCTGCCCCATTTCTCACTTTTTTGCAGCCAACTATCCTCTTTGTTGGCTGTCATCTTTCTTCATTATTTTCAGCCTCTTTCTTCACTTTTTTGCAGCCTTCTTTACTATTGTTCACTCCCCCTTTTTCCCTCTTTTTCTCATTGATTTCAGCCCTCTTTTGGCTCCCTTTTTGCTCCACTTTACCCTCTTCATTTTTCCCACTTTGCATGTAAAATTTTGCATCTAGTTTTACTTCAAAAAAGACTAAAAATTTGCATTTAAAAATGGTAGCTTTGCACTTAGAATAATTGCACCTTTTGAGCATCTAGATTAGTTTGGTTTATTACACCAAATAATGTGTGCATGAGTGTTTGTCTCTTTTGTGCAGGTATCGAAGAATAGATCAAGAAAACAAGTCCAAAGACTTAAGGGGATTGAAGAAGAGTGCAAAACAAGAAGACAAATACAAGCACAAAACACATCCTTTGTAAAAGCCATTAAGGCTTCATTATTTTTCAGGCTTTCTTTTCGAGGGTTAAATTCCCAAAAGTTGTAAATCATTAATAAAAAAGCTAGTGGGGTTAAGCCTCCCACGTTTTTCCTACTTCCCCTATTTGGGGGAAGTGTGTCTTGTGTCTTTCTTTGCTTAAATTAAAATTTCTTTTTAGACTTAGTTTTATTTTCACTAATTGCTAGATTAATTTTCATCACTTGCATGCTATATGTTTCTTGTGTGTCTTTTCCTTTTAATTGATAATTCATAAAAGGAACCTAAAGTCTCTTGAACTTGTCATAAAACAAGTCAAGAGCACTCTCTATCGGAGAGCATTTTGTATTGCATTCTCATTGTAGATTAAATAAAACTCTTGAATCTCACCATAAAGTGGATCAAGAGCACTCTCTGTCAGAAACTGTGTGTTAATAAAATTTTCAACTCACATATCCCCTAAAATTGGAACTTACTATTCTACAGTGTGTATGCTCTACCCGTTCGAGATACCCAAAAGCACTGTAACTTGCTAATTCACACATCTAATTCCAAGTACAATCATAATAAAATTTACCACCCTATAACCAACGAACCGACGTTGAACGCGATAATATTCTAAGTAGGGAAATCTTTACTAGGGGCGCTAGATAGCCCTCATCGTTTGTAGTGGTTGGAAATTTATCGAACGCCTCACTGCAAACTGGACAGTCCAACATGTCTTCGAACGAGGCCACTTAAAATATTTTTCCGGTTAGATTTCCATTACCTTGCGTACTAGTTGGAAATTCCCCTCACCTGATAAACAAGATCATTTTAAAAATACACAATAAAATTAACCAAGAGCATTTGCAAAACGATCTCACTCAAATCTTCGAGACTTGTATTTCAGCATCCCTAGCACTTTGACTCCATTTTGGCACTGGTCTTTTAATTCTTCCGCATTATTTGATCTAGACCATTTGTCCTATTTATTCTAAGTTATTCATGTTGTGGATGCTTTAATTTCAGTTTTCTTATTCAAATTATATCGTGTTTTGCAAATAGCAACGTGGATTGCTTAATTGATTATTGTGTATATCATAAAAACTCCTAAACAAAACTAATTCACATCTTCCACCCAAAAACATTTTAACTACAAGAGCCTTAGACAACTCCTTTTTAGGGACTACCCCCCTTGGCTTCGTTAGGAGTTAGCCTAAACGGAAGAGTTGGGAGCAAGTGACAGCACATGGCTCTTTGCTTGCCCCCAAGGCCACACCTTTCCCACTTAGGAAACAATAGTCCAAAAGATTTATGCTGACGGTGTGCATTCGGCAAACAACAGGTCAAATTTTGACCAAGTTTGATTTTTTGATTTGATCAAAGGGACCAACCAACAACATAAAACATTGACTCGGTCATCATCCATCATGTTTTAGCCTTTGGAGTGTAGATTTTTCACTAGTTTTCAGCCACCGGTTTCAAGTAAAATTTAACTTTGTTTATGACATTCTCAGAAAATAAAAGTGTTGGAAATAAACATGAAATTTTTAGACTTTAAAACACTGTTGAAACTACAATTTTTCACGGACAGAAAATAAATATCAGCACGCCATTCAACACACAGAACACAAATATTTTCGGCCAATGGCCCTCGAAAAACCCACAAGGGGAAAACCAGTCAAAGAGAGAGAGAGAGAGAGATTTTATTATACAGAAATTTACAGCAAAACTCAGAAATTTTCAGACCAACTTATCTCAACCTGGAATTGAAAATTTCTGCCATATTTTCAGCGCCAAACAGAAAAAATCAAACTCAGATTTTTTTTGTTTTCTACCTCGATTTTCGTGTCGCTGTACATACGAACTGTACCATACTAATTGACTGTACGAACCTCGAAATCTGTGCCCATAAATCAGCCTCGAAAAACATGCCTACTGCTTCAAAAATCATACCGTACGGACTATACGGACCAGCAATAAATGTTGATGTCCTCTCCTCGATTTATGTGCCCTCTTTGCTGCTGTCCTCTCCTCGATTTGCATGATGCAAATTTTTCCTTTCTATCTCAGAAAAGGAAACTTCTCTTCTCACTTCAATCAGCAAAAGTGAGGCAAAATGTCTTTCCCATGCCTTTTTGAGAAAACCCTAGGGTGAGTCTAATCTAACGGTGGAAATTAGATTAGATCAAGGGCTGAAATTAAATACTCATATTTTATTTTTAAAATATTAATTTCACTCACCCACTTNAAGTCAAATTAAATGCTTTTACTTAAGTCATTTAATGCAAGGGTCACTTTATGTCCCCTCTCTAAGTGACTAAGGCAAAAGTCACTAGGGGAACACTTCCCTACGTACAAAACTAACACTCCCTCTTACCGAGGAAGGTGTTCTGCACCACTCCCAACTTGTCTCTAAAGAAGACAAACTTGCCCCTCCCCAAAGACTTCGCCAGTATGTCTGCTACCTGCTCATCAGTGAAAATGTACTGAAGCGTGACTGCTCCTCTCTGAACATAGTCTCGGATGAAATGATATCTGATCTCTATGTGCTTTGATCGGTCATGAAAGACTAGATTCTCAGAGAGCTGGATGCAACTCTGATTATAACAGTAAATCACCATAGGCCTAAGCTCCTGACCAAATTAATTCACCAGCAACTTGTGAAGCCACAAGGCCTCACAGCTGGCCAAACTAGCTGCCATATACTCGGCCTCTGCAGTACTCAATGCAACAGACTTCTGCTTCCGACTGAACCACGACACTACCGACAAGCCCAAACTGAAACAACATCCGGAAGTGCTCTTCCGGTCTGTATAACCAACCAGTCTGATCCCCTCTGACCTCCTGTAGTCCAACCCAAAATCCACTGTCCCTGAAAGATAGCGCAACACATGTTTTGCAGCAACCCAATGCACACTCCTAGGCTCAACCATGAATTGGCTAAGAGTGTTCACTGCAAAACACAAATTTGGCCGAGTGTTGACTAGATACATCAATGACTCGATAAGCTGACGGTACAAAGTAAGATCCACCAACTCTCCCTCAGAAGCATGAAGCTTCTTCAAGTTGGTGATCATAGGTGTAGACATAGGCCTACAATCCTCCATCCTGAATCTCCTCAAAATGTCAACTGCATAGTTTCCCTGCCCCATGAAAACATGTCCAGGCACCTGCCAAACCTCCAATCCCAAGAAATAATGCATCAGCCCAATATCAGTCAACTTGTACTCTGCTGCAAGATCCTTCTTGCAAGTTGCAATGGGTCTCTCTCTCCCTGTGATAAACAAGTCATCAACATATAGCAGAAGAACAAGCGAATCATCTCCAACCATGCTGAAGTAGAGATTCAGATCTGCTTCACTCTTCTGAAACCCCATACTCGGCAAGTAAGAATCAATCTTGGAGTATCAAGCTCTAGGAGCTTGCTTCAGCCCATAAAGAGCCTTCTTCATCCTGCATACATGTGTCTCTCTGTCATGTATCTCAAAGCCCTAAGGCTGCTCAATGTAATTCTCCTCCTGTATGATCCCATTGAGAAATGCAGTCTTCACATCCATCTGATGGATCTTCCAACCCATTTCTGCTGCAATGGAGATCAAGCTCCTGATAGAAGTATATTGAGCAACCGGCACAAAAGTCTCATCATAATCAATGCCCTCAACCTGTGAAAACCCCCGCGCTACAAACCTGGCTTTGTACTTCTCCACACTCCCATCCGTCGCATGCTTCAGCTTGTAAAGCCAACGAGAAGTCACCACTGACTTCCCCTCAGGTATCGGAACAATCTCCCATACATCATTCTTCATGATGGAATGGTATTCATCTATCATGGCATCTCTCCATACCGAATGCTGGGAGGCCTCCTCAAAAATATAAGGCTCGGAATCTCGTGTACTAGCCACCAACAACATGCCTAATCTGTCAAGCATCTTGATGGCTCTCGCCTCCTCCCTGGGTGTCCCAAACTCCTGAGCTTCCTTCGAGGTATCCCGAAGCCACTTAGGTGCCTTCATCCTTGGAGGTTGCTCCCACACTGGTCGGTCATCATCTGAAGAACTACAAGAGGTGGAAACCCCAATAACTCGTGAACCTGAAGCTGGTGTACCAACACCAAGTGTATCCTGTAATCCTGATCCTGATCTTGATCCCGATCCCCTATAAGGTGTACCTATAATAGTGGACCCACCACCTGTCCCTGAAGACCCTACTAGCCTAACCACTAAACCTGGTGAACCCGTGCCAACGCTCTGCGATCCTGTAACCCCGAAAACCTATGATCCTGACTGCTGCATAGATGGAACCTGTGCCACAACCTGACGTTCAGGGACCTGCTGCTCTCCCTACTCTGACTCTCTCGACTTCTTAAAGGCCCGCTCCTCCTCAAACTTCACATCCCTTCTCACCACCACTTTCCTTTGAGAGGGAAGGTAAATACGGAAGGCCTTCGCAGTCTCATCATAACCCACAAAGATGCCCATTCTCTGCAGTGGGCTCCAACTTTGTCCTCTTCTCTGAAGGGACATGAGAGTAAGTCAAACTACCAAATATATGAAAATGGCCAACTTCAGGCTTCTTGCCTGAAAAGCACTCCTCAGGTGTCATATTCCCCACTGCATGATGGGGACTCCTATTCTGAAGATATACAGTGATGCCGCAAGCCTCAGCCCAGAGAAAGAAAGGAAGTGACTGGTCATGTAGCATAGCTCGGGTTGCTCCAACAATGGACCGGTTCTTCCTCTCCACTACTCCATTCTGCTCTGGAGTATACGGAACTGTCAACTGTCTCCTGATCCCCTCCTGTCTACAAAATCCATCAAACTCCTTGGAGGTATACTCACCCCCGTTATTCGATCTCAAGACTCGGATCTTCCTCCCTGTTTGGTTCTCCACAAGAACTTTGAACTCTTGGAACCTCTGCAAGACTTCCTCAGACTTCTTGCTCTTAAGAAAGTAGATCCAGGTCTTCCTGGAATGGTCATCAATGAATGTCACATAATACTCGTATCCTCTCAAGGACACAGAAGACATAGGTCCGCATAAGCCTGAATGTATCAAGTCAAGGGTACCTGCTGACCTGCTATCACTGCTCGGAAAAGCAGTCTTGGTGTACTTTCCCAAAGCACACCCCCTGCACACATCACTCTGCCTTGTGATGAACTCCGGTAGCCCTGTAACCATGTGTCTCAACAACCCCAAGGCTGGATGATGCAAGTGAGCCATCCTCCTATGCCAAAGCTCACACAACTCACTACTGTTGCTATGTGCTAAAGCATGTTGCGGCCGAAACAAGAGCCTATACAGTTTTCCACATCTTGCTCCAATGGCAATTGAAGCAGATGGTCCTGCAATCTTGGAAAACATATGCACGTGTCCATCTAGGAAAGACACCCCAAGACCCTGATCCTCGATCATGGAAACTGACACTAGGTTCTTCTTCAGCCCCGGTACATACAATACATCCCGCAATACCATGGGACTCATGGACTCCCTCTAAAATGTAATGGTCCCATGTCCAACTGCACTGACTACTGAGTCATCTCCCAACACAACCTTCACATCTGTCTCTGCTTGTGAAAGCTCGGAGAACATCTCACGAGCACCTGTCATGTGACTCGAGGCTCCGCTATCTATGTACTGTTAAATTTTCATATGCTTAGCTAAGACATCAGTATTTCATTTCATTTTCATGACAAAAGCATATAAACAAGATCACTAAAAAGATAGACAAGCACAACCATA
>LPNX010158434.1:183292-251206 GCA_001517045.1 Pseudotsuga menziesii | reverse complement strand
CAGTCTTTGATCAGCAACATCTTCAGCATTTTGATCTTTCAATTAGCAACGACATCTTCAGCACTTGGACCTTTCGATCAGCAACATCTTCAGCACTTTAACTATTCGATCAGCAATAACATCTTCAGCATTTTGACCTTTCGATCAGTAACATCTTCAGCGCTTTGACTATTCGATCAGCAATAACATCTTCAGCATTTTTACCTTTCGATCAACAACATCTTCAGCACTTTGACTTTTCAATCAGCAGCAACATCATCATATTCTGATCTGTCGATCATAATCATCATCACATTCTGATCTTTCGATCAGAAACATCATCATCATACTCTGATCTTTCGATCAGAAACATCATCAACATAGAAACATCATCATCATACTCTGATCTTTCGATCAAAAACATCATAATCATAGTGCGTCATCATCATACTCTGATCTTTAGATCAGTACGTCATCATCATCATACTCTGATCTTTCGATCAGTATGTCGTCATCATCATACTCTGATCTTTCGATCAATACGACATCATCATCATCAGCAACAACCTGCAATCCACAACTCAAAGACAAAAAAGTCTTTGGATCTCTTTTGGACTTAAAGTCCAAGGATGATACAATCCCACCACATTCTCGACAACCGAAGTTACCGGATTGATTACGGGAGAATCAGTCCCTATCACTTTAGGACGATGTCCAAGGATGATGCAATCCTCCCACATTCTCAAGGACCGAAGCCACCGGATCTATTATGGACAGATGTCCCGGGATGATACAATCCCACCACATTCTCGACAACCGAACTTACCGGATTGATTACGGGAGAATCAGTCCCTATCACTTTAGGACTATGTCCAAGGATGATGCAATCCTACCACATTCTCTAGGACCAAAGCCACCGGATTGATTACGAGAGAATCAGTCCCTATCACTTTAGGACGATGTCCAAGGATGATGCAATCCTACCACATTCTCGAGGACTGAGGTCACCGGATCTATTATGGACAGATGTCCCGGGATGATACAATCCCCCTTCATTCTCGAAGACCGAGGTCTCCGGATCACTTTGGGGCAAGTGCCCAGGGATGATACAATCCCGCCACGTTCTCGAGGACTGAGGTCACCGAAATCTATTATGGACAGATGTCCCAGGATGATACAATCCCTCTTCATTATCGAAGACCAAGGTCTCCGGATCACTTTAGGGCAAGTGCCCAGGGATGATACAATCCCACTGCAACATCACTACTCCCCCTTTCGGGGAAGATCTTTTCGAACCACACCAAGCTTGTCTCAAAAGTGTTCGAACTTCACTCGGGACAGAGGCTTTGTCAACACATCAGCAACTTGTTCATCAGTACTCACATACTAGAGCTTTATGGCTCCCTTCTGCATCATATCTCGAATGTAGAAATATCTGATTTCTATGTGCTTTGATCTGTCATGAAACACAGGGTTCTCTGTCATCTTTATACAACTTTGGTTATCACATAGAATCACGGTAGTGTCCAACTCTAGGTTGAATAATCCTGACATTAGCTTCCGAAGCCATAAGGCTTCACAACTAGCAGAGCAAGCTGCTATATATTCTGCTTCGGTTGTGCTTAGTGCAACACTGGATTACTTTCTGCTAAACCATGAGATCATAGCAGATCCCAGACTATAACATCCACTTGATGTGCTTTTTCTATCTAAGATACTTCCAGCCCAATCTGCATCTGTATAGCCATACAATCTATACTCATGGCTATTATCATAATATAGACCAAAGTCTATAGTTCCTTTCAAATATCTCATCACATGTTTTGCAGCTACCAAGTGAACCCGTCTAGGTTGAACTAGATATTGACTTAAGGTGTTCACAGCAAAACAAATGTCTGGTCTGGTATTTGACAAATACATCAATGACCCAATGATCTGTCTGTAATGAGTCACATCCACTAACTCTGATGAGTCATCAGTTAACAACTTCAGGTTGGAATCCATGGGTGTGGACAAGGCTTTGCATTCCAACATGTTGAATCTTTTCAATATCTCTACTGCATACTTTCCCTGATTGAGAAAGATTCCTTCTGAACTTTGCCATACTTCCAGACCTAGGAAATAATGCATTAACCCAAGGTCTTTCATCTCAAATTCTTCTGCTAGTCTCTTCTTGCTTTTCATAATTTGTTTCTCATTTCCTATCAAGAATAAATCATCCACATATAGTAGTAGGATGACAGGTTCATCTTCTACAACCTTGAGGTAAAGGTTAGGGTCAGCTTTACTCTTGGTAAAGCCCATGCTTGATAGGAAACTATCTATCCTCTCATACCAAGCTCTAGGAGCTTGTTTAAGACCATACAAGGCCTTCTTCAACTTGCATACATGAGCATGTCTGTCTTCAACTTCAAATCTTTGAGGTTGTTCTATGTGAACTTCTTCTTCGATAACACCATTCAGAAAAGCTGTTTTCACATCCATCTGGTGTAAGTCCCACTTCATTATGGATGCAAGTGCCATGATAGTTCTAATCGAAGTATATCGTGCTACAGGAGCAAATGTCTCTTCATAATCAATTCCCTCTTTCTGAGAGAAACCTCTGGCCACAAATCTTGCTTTATACTTCTCGATACTTCCGTCAACTGCATGCTTTATTTTGAATATCCATTTGGAGGATACTATACTCTTTCCTTCTGGTTTGGGAACTATATCCCATACATCATTCTTCATTATTGACTGGTATTCTTCAGTCATTGCTTCTACCCATTCTTTCTTCTGTACCGCTTCTTCATAGTTTGTAGGTTCTTGTTCTACCAAATCACACATCAAGGCTACATAGTTGGAAAAAGTATTAGGTTTCTTTCTTTCCCTTGTAGAGCCTTCAAGAGCTCCATATCTTTCTGCCTCTCGTAAAATTTCTCTTATCCAAGCAGGCTTTCTTTTTCTTGATATCTCCATCATGGGAGGTTCTTGTGGTTCTGCCATGTCATGTTCTTCAGGAGCTTCATCTTCAGGGAGACATGTAGTTTCTTTATTTCTAGGTGGTGTCTCTTCTTCATACACTTCTTCAAGTTGGCACTTCCTGGATCTCTTGAGAGCTGCCTCTTCATCAAATGTCACATCTCG
The DNA here is from genome assembly GCA_001517045.1 of Pseudotsuga menziesii. Classification (NCBI taxonomy): domain Eukaryota; kingdom Viridiplantae; phylum Streptophyta; class Pinopsida; order Pinales; family Pinaceae; genus Pseudotsuga; species Pseudotsuga menziesii. The sequence continues at coordinate 248,098 of LPNX010158434.1, read as the reverse complement.
ACTGATTTCCATGTGGTGGAATCCAAGAATGTAGATTCTGAATGCTTTGGATACTTCACAATATCCAACAAATATCCCCTTCTTTCCGGAAGGGTCTAATTTGGTTCTTTTCTCTTTTGGTATCTGAATATATACTGGACAACCAAATATCTTGAGGTGACTTACCTCAGGCTTCTTTCCCGTGAATATCTCTTCTGGAGTTTTGAACCCAAGAGCACTGTGAGATATTCTATTTTGTACATACACAGCAATTCTTGCCGCTTCTGCCCATAGGTGCATTGGAAGATCTTGATCATATATCATTGTCTTCACTGCCTCCATGATGGTTCTGTTCTTTCTTTCCGCTACCCCATTCTGTTGGGGATTGTAGGGAGTAGTTAGTTCCCTCTTTATTCCTGCATCTTTGAAAAAGGCATCAAACTCTTTTGAGGTGTACTCTCCTCCATTGTCTGATCGAAGAATCTTAATTTTCTTGTCAGAAAGATTCTCTATCAAGGCTTTGAACTCCTTGAATTTCTCAAACACTTCACTCTTTGCCTTCAAGAAGTATATCCAAGTCTTTCTTGAAAAATCATCAATAAATGTGATATAATATTCAAAGCCACTTAAGGATGTGGAAGACATTGGACCACATACATCTAAATGAATCAATTCCAACGTACCTTTTATTTTTGTTTCACTCTTCGGGAATGGATTCTTGATGTTCTTTCCCTTCGCACATCCTTTGCAAATGCCTTCATGCTTGATCTTCATGTCTGGTAATCCCGTCACTACTTTGTTCACATGAGGTAGAGCCTTGTAATTGATGTGGGCAAACCTTCTATGCCATAGTTCACTAGGGTCAGTGGACTCATGCACAAAGGCTGTTTCTGAGTGCCCTTTGAGTTTATACAAGCCCCCTTCTTCTTCACCAATGATGATTGCATCTTCAATATTCTTTCCTTTGGGCCACATAAGTACTTGACCATCTATGAAAGCAACTCTGAATCCCTTCTTATCTAAAGCTGAGATAGAAGGTAAATTTTTCTTTAAACCAGGTACATATAATACATCTTTCATTTTTAAGGGATTACCTGATTCAAGTTTGTAGCTTGCTTCACCAACTCCTTTGATCGGATATTGATAGTCATCTCTTAGGGATACTTTCTGAGGAGAGCTCTTTTCTTCAAGTTTGGACAGAGTTTTCTTTTGTCCCGTCATGTGCTTTGAAGCACCACTATCAATAAGCCAAGTGTCTTCTCCATGAGTCACAAACCCAGAGAGAGCAGAAAACAATACATATTCTTCTGCATCTTCTTCTCTTGCTTGCTTTCTCGAAGGTCCTTCATCTTCTTCTTCTTCATCCTCATCTTCAGCTAGATGAGAATGATATCTTTTGTTGTTGTTGATCCTCTGCTTATATTCTTGCTTCTTTATAGGACAATTTCACAGTGGAAGCATTGAAAACCAGAGTAGTCCTCACTTGATAGACTTTCTTTCAATCTTTGGAATCTTCTGGGAGGTTGATGCTCTTTGTGACTTCCCTTCTTGAAGATGGGTTGATTCCTTCTTCTTTTTCTGGTATGAGTGGCTAGGGCTTGATCATCCTCTTTTAGTAAGGCTTCTTTATTTTCCACTCTAGTCTCCTCTTGAATGCAGTCTTCCCATACCACATCAAACTGCATGCTTTCCTTCCTGGCACACATCATTTGAATGAATGATTCCCATGGTCTAGTGAGACCATTGAGAGCAGTCATAACCATTTCATCTTCATCAAGCTTATATCCAATAGCTTATAGTTTCTCTTTGATCTAGGAAACCCTTGAAAATTAGTCTTGGATGGATTCTCCATGACTCATCTTGATGCTCTTCAGTTGAGCTCTTAGATTCATCTTCCTGTTGATGTTTCTTCCCTCAAATATTTTGGAAAGGGCATCATACATTTCTTTTGGAGTCTTCTTGGATGACACTTGAGGAATCAAGTGATCCTTAATGGAGTCAACAATAATTATTTGTGCCCTAATCATATCATTTCTGTGCTTCTCCTTGGCTTCAGCTTCTTCAGGTTCTGACACTTCTTCTTTGACATACTTATCAAGATCATTCTCTTGGAAAATGAGACCAATCCTGTATTTCCATGCTCGAAAATTCTCTATGCCTTCTAGCTCGTCTTCAAGCTTAGTGCTTGAAGTCATTTTGCTAGAGAATTACAAAAAAATTGAAATTTTGTGGAATGAGAAACTGACCTTACTAGGAGATGTGCTTGAATGAGGTGAGTTGACTGATGTACTTGGATTCTGGAAATCTCGATTCTTCACCTTTCAAATCAGACAATTCAGCTTCTGCAGAAATGCCTGTCACTGTTTCTGTGATATCTCCGCAATTGTTGCCCCTCTGTGTCTGAAATTTCGCACTGAGGTAACCTCGTATGTCCCTAATCCAACACCACAGGTTTCATCAAAATTGGTTTCACCAATTTGGATTTATGATCCTTTTCCCAAGGTGACCTGTTACAGGACTGTTCAAAACAACGAAGTTGTACAGCATGCCATGTGTCACTGTTTCATATTCTGGGTCTGAACTTTGGACCACAGAAATTACAGTCCGTGCCCTTTGTGGAACATCTTCAAGAATTCTATTTAGACCTCTGTAGCCCAAGCTATAGCAATTTTCCCCAGGTGTCCTGTTTAGGGATGAATTCTGGAAGAGGCTGGAACCCTAACTTGGAGGGATCATATCTCCCAGAATATAGCGAATCTAAGGCTGAATTTTGGACACAGTGTACAGAAGGATTTTATCTTCGACCTCTGCAATTTTCAGCTCCTGAACCTTCGCCAATCTCGGGATATAGCGAATGTATCAAAACTTAGCAGTTTTAGTATTTAGGGTTTTTCTAGCTCGGGGTCAAACTAGGGTTTGACTTTCCTGGAGTTTCACCCAACCAAAAAACTTGATCCAAGTCTCTATACTTCGATTTTGATGAGGAGAGCAATCCTATGCTGGGCTCACTCAAAAATTCTTCTTCTGCAAGAAGCCCTAATTTCCCGCACCGAAAACTGAAAATGCTTGGAATCGAATTCCACTTCGACAGAAAGATGCGCCCTTTAATGGACGGTCAACCTAGCCTTCTTTTGCTGATCAATTGTGGAGAGAGAACCAAAAAGTAAGAAGCCCTAGATTCTATAGCTGCACAATGTCTTCTTTTCAGGGTGGCTCTGATACCATGTTAAATTTTCATATGCTTAGCTAAGACATCAGTATTTCATTTCATTTTCATGACAAAAGCATATAAACAGGATCACTGAAAAGATAGACAAGCACAACCATAAAAAAAGGAACACAAAGATTTATCCTGGGAAAACCCTAAAGGGAAAAACCCAGCAAAAGCTTCCTCAATATAGATGCCCCAAAAAGATAAAAGATAAAACCAGTAAGGAGATCAAAGCCTGATCCTCCTCCTTCTCCAGCTACTTCTCTTCTCCACTAATGCGCTACACAAGTGAGAGAGTGAGTGTCTCAAATGAGGAGCACTACACTATTTATATTCATCCGTTCACTTAAGTTAACTCATTTGACATGTAGGCTCGAGTTAAATCATGTAGGCTCGAGTTACACATGTAGGCTCAAGTAACCACACTGGGGTGCTAATGACCCACCTTTACAATTAGAGGGGACTACCTCATGACTCTTATTAGTTCTTTCGATTAGGAGCATCGGGGTACAATGTAATACAAGTGGTTCTCCCGGTAGGACCATCAGGGACCACAAAAAGATATATATAGAATATTCTTCGAAGTTACAATATTTCAACATGTACCACGTGCTAGAAGTAGATGCACTGTAAGAATGGTCTGCCACACAAGAAAACTCCCTCTGTCTGTCAACATCCGCACTGGTGAGAATGGATGCTCTCTCTCTCTCAATATGCCCAGTGCATAAAGAAAACTCTCTCTGAAATCGTGCTGCAAAATCATCGATCTCAGCTGAAGCGGCTATCTGTTGCTGCTTCTTCTTCTTGTTCAGACACGTAGCAGCATAGTGTCCCATCTTCTGACATGCAAAGCACTTCACAGTGTTCATATCCTTCTTCTGCCCATCCTACTGCTACTTGGCCCCACCCTTCTTGGGACCCTTCTTGGTCTTCTTCTTCCCTTTCGCTGTCAATGCCACATCCTCCTCATTCCCCCTACTAGTAGAACCAATGTACTGCAAGAAACCCCTGCGAGTCTCCTCCTAAACAAAGTCATCACATACTCTGTCCCAATCTGGTAAGTTCTCTCTGACCACCAACCCCTAAACAAACACAGCCCAAGGTGCACTCACCCCATTCAGGGCTGTCCGCACTAACTCAATACCAGTAACCACCACCCCCACAACTGAAAGCTCATCTCTTACCTGAGAGATCCTAGTAAGATAGGCCATACACACCTCTCCTTTGACCATCTTGTTGTTTTTCAGCTTCTCCCTAAGCACCATCTTCCTATTTTCATTAGTACTCTCAAACAAGCCGGTCAAAGCAGACCACATCTCATGTGCATGATCCTTCGCTGAAATATGTGGAATAACAGTCTTTAACAGCATCTAAGATTATCCTCATGGCTTTAATATCCTTCTTATTAAAGGCTGCAAGTAATGCTGCATCAGTAGAAGTGGGAATAGTAACAGGATTTGTTGTAGTGTTTCTAACTACCTCCTCCCACAACTCATTCTCCTTCAGCAAAAGTAAAATTCGGGCTTTCCATGAGACAAAGTTCGCTGCCCCATCCAACCTATCCTCAGTTCTCAACCCCATGGAAGTCATTTTTCTCAAAGAACAAGTTTCAGCAAAATGTACTACTGTCACAAATGTTTTCTCTGAATTCTAGAAATTACTATTTCACTGCTAAAATTTAATTTTCTGCCACAACCTGCTCTGATACCATGTAGATTTTTCACTAGTTTTCAGCCACCAGTTTCAAGTAAAATTTAACTCTGTTTATGACATTCTCAGAAAATAAAAGCGCTGGAAATAAACATGAAATTTTCAAACCTTAAAACACTGTTGAAACTACAATTTTTCACTGACAGAAAATAAATATCAACATGCCATTCAACACACAGAACACAAATATTTTTGGCCAATGGCCCTCGAAAAACCCACAAGGAGAAAACTAGTCAGAGAGAGAGAGATTTTATTATAGGGAAATTTACAACAAAACTCAGAAATTTTTAGACCAACTTATCTCAACCCGAAAAAGAAAATTTTTGCCTCATTTTCCGTGCCAAACAGAAAAAATCAAACTCATATTTTTTTTGTTTGCTGCCTTGATTTTCGTGCCGCTGTACGGACTGACTATACGAACCTCGAAATCCATGCTCGGGTAAAAAATTCTCGAAAATCGTGCCCAAAAATCTACCTCGAAAAACATGCCTGCGACTTCAAAAAACGTATCGTACGGATTGTACGGACCAGCAATAAATGTTGTTGTTCTCTCCTCGATTTTCGTGCCCTCTTTGCTACTGTCCTCTCCTCGATTTGCGTGCTGCAAATTTTTTCTTTCTATCTCAGAAAATGAGACTTCTCTTCTCAACTCTCTCTTCTCACTTCAATCTGCAAAAGTGAGGCAAAATGCCTTTCCCATGCCTTTTTGAGAAAACCCTAAGGTGAGTCTAATCAAACGGTGGAGATTAGATTAGATCAAGGGCTGAAATTAAATGCTCATATTTTATTTCTAAAATATTAATTTCACTCGCCCACTTAAATTTATCAAAAAGTGACTTTAATGCTCTAAAGTCAAATTAAATGCTTTTACTGGAGTCATTTAATGCAAGGGTCACTTTATGTCCCCTCTCTAAGTGACTACGGCAAAAGTCACTAGGGGAACAGTTCCCTAGGTACAAAACTAACATGGAGGCCGGTCGGACCCCTCCAAATAGCATTTGCAGCACTATTTGATTAATTGGCTGAATATGGAATTAGTTTCCTAAGTTTGGAATTTTAGCCCAAGTCTAATTTAATTATTTGGTGCTGATTTAAAAACACAAATTACAGATTGGATTTTGGCACGAAAATGACCAACATTATGGATTTTAGGGCCAAGGAATTCATTCGTGGCATCAATTTTCATTTTGGGCAAAGGAAGACAAGGATCTAATTAATGGTGCATTATTTAATTTTATCCTAAGATCTAATTTAAAAGATGACTAAGGTTTATTATGTATAGCAACGAGATTCTGGAGAGGTGAAGTGGTGACTTGGGCAATCTTGTGTTATGTTTATAAACACATTCTTATCATCTACATGGAAAAACAACACATTTTCACTTCATACCTAACATGCCATGCCAAGGTTGGGCACACTCTCTCACTTGGGGTGCACTTGGTTATTTGATACTTATACTTTTGCATTTGAGTTGATGTAAAATGTGGCCCCAAACAATGTAGCAAAGTTATCACTTATAAATTTTTGCAATGAGGGCTCATGGAAGTAATTCGCCTCCCTCCACATGATAGTTGTTTTCAACTATTTATGAAAAATGTAAATGAGAAAATCTCTCATCCATTGATCTAGTGAACCCATCTTTTAATCCCAACCATTGATTTTCAAGGCTAGGGATTTCACTCACACTTTCTCTATAAAAGAGAGTGAGCCAACATTTTTGAAGGACACTTGGTTCATTTAAACAGAAAATAACAAACAGAATTTTGTGTTTCTCAAATCTCTTTGTTTCCGGATTGTGTCGATGAATATGTTCTCTTGCCAATCCCTATTAGGTGTTAGATATTGATTGCATCTTATTTTGGGCATTTTTGTTTGAGTTTGCATGTAGGAGAAAGAGAACCAAATTTGCCCAAGCGCCCTGGTTGTCTCAAATCATAGAATTCAGAAGGATACAGTGATTCTAGAATATGTTCCTTCAGATACGAAGGTTGCAGAAATTTTGGCGAAGCCCCTGGCTAAGGGGAAATTTAAGATGCTAAAATAGAGACTGGGCTTGGTGGAGAACACCTTCTTTGCAAAGAGGAAGTGTTAGATTTTACCTCAATTACTCCTAAAGATGGCGCATTCAAGGAAAGGGCATAGCAAGTTAGAGAGATGGTGCAGCAATAGAGGAAGAGTGGAGGTGCACAGCAGCTTTCTAGCAGACAGTGAGGAGTCAGGACACATGCATGCATTGACCTTTAGTTAATTCCAGAATTAGTAATTTCCAGATTCGGAGTTTTTGTTTCTAAATTCAATTTGACTTTGTCAAAATTAGTAATTTCCAGAATTAGATAGGGGAGGCGCTGATCCCAAGAGCAGGGCGAAGGTGCATTACATTGTTACCCACTCTATGTTTTGGCATAGTTATCTAGGTATCCATCACAAGCATTGCATGCAGGCTGCGTGTTCCTACCTAGATGCCTAAAATCGGTAGAGTCTCATCATAAACCCTATGCCTGCTTCTACATTTATTATACAGGTACGTAAGGTTCCCTCTGTATGTGGTTATTATTTAGCATACCAGCAAGGATGTGTGCACTGTTATCCTTTTGAGTTAATTAAGAAAAATAGATGGTTTTTTGAGTGCTGCAAGTTCTCTTGTAATACTGGCAGTACTTTTCAGTTAGCAGATGTTTTCAGATCTAGTGGTAGAAGCAGTTTTGAGAGCTCCTTAATATTTTTCAGTGCCGTAGGTTTATTAATTGCAGTTCTGATCACCATGTACTGAAATTATAACAGGTTTTAAATTTAACCTGAACACCAAGTGTCCGATGCAAGTCCTCCCTCTCCTTTTCCATTGCATTATGAGAATTTCCAAAATAGAAAGAGGCTCTAGAAAGTGCCGAATTAGAGTTGGGACCATCATTCGCATATTTGCAGCAGTCATCAGCTAACTTTATTGCTACATAAACAGACAAAAGTAAAATCAATGAGAGCAAAGAAGAAAGCATAACCAATGAAAATAATGTACAAACAGATTACAGACAATGAATTATGAAAATAACTTACCATATTCCATTTGCTTTGAGCCTGCAGAGATGTGACCTTCCACACCTCGTACAATGTCTCGCTGAAAATGCTGAAAAAGAAAATATAATAATAATTAACCTATATTTGACAAAGCATGCAAACAACATCTCCTTTCATTTTCAGAATCAATAAGCCCTGAATACAGTCACATGTTATTTAATTCTGAAAGATTAATAATATGAAAACTGCCCATACCTTGGCTGCTCGAGTGGAAATATAAAGCCTTTCAAGATTTTGGTGATGCTCACGTTCTGCCACATCAGTAATGACTGCATCATTCCCAATTCCATGTCCAGTAAATTGCTTGAGAACTGCCTGCAATATTGCAAAATAAACCCTCAGATTATATTTAATGAAAAAACAATAGAAATTTGAATCATTGAAGTTCAAGAATACATTTTCATCTGTTTTTTCCATTTGGCTTTCAACAAGTTTCAAAGGGATATCTCTTCCATGACGAACTTCCTCCCTGCCAAAATAATGTGGCTCACACTCTGATTGCAGGTTAATAAAGCTTAGAAGAATACAGGACGTCTCATGGATGCTCTTAGCAGAACCAGCAATATTTTATGTGCCATTCTGCCAAGAAAAGAAGACAAGATGCATAGATTTGCATACAAGTGGATCAACATTGTAGAGAACTTGTCCTTTCTTGTTCTACAGATCTTAGTTTCCTTTTCTCTTTGGCTTTGTTAACAGCTACAGTTCCCACACCCCCTTCTAAATTTATGATTTATAAATTCAAGTCATGCTATAAATGTGGGGGATTGTGGATTATTGTAGCTGGTATGATGTTTAACAACATTGACTCCTAAAGAATTTTAGCAGCTAGGACAATTATATTCCATGTCATTAATAATCAAATTTTGAATGAGAAATGCAGCAACTGTAGCCCTTCAGTCTTTCTATGTATCTTGCATATGTTCCCTTTGCATGATGTGCATTTTAGTGAGGGAAAGGTAAGATATCTCTGTAACTGGCAAAGGTTTCAGGCTTCAAATCTATTATAAAGTTTTACTTTCTGGAAGTTATTTTTTGTTCTGCATGGATTTCAATTTATTTTATCGATATCTGAAAGACAGTTGGAGGTGTTCAGGATTGCAACTAAAGTTTTTCATGGATCACAGTGGTCTTACCCAGTCCTTTGTTGAGGCTTTCAATAAGTAATGTAAGTGCCTGATGGAATCTGATTAATTTGGTAAGATAATCATGCTTTCAACAGTCTTAATGTTTCTTTCAAAATGCCTAACAAGTTTACATTAGATTTTGAATGAAGCTCCAGTCACCATGGTATTGGTGTTAGCTTTCAGGGTTGCTCCAAACATGTTTACACCATGCTTAGGGGTGCTTCATGTGATGTGGGGTGTATGGTATATCAATGACACCTTTTGTTCCATAATGGACATGCACAATGGGCGTGGCTTACTCTTGGATTGCTAGAACTTGCTTGATACTTATGTGGCATTCTAGGGGAGGGCATTGTGCCCTAGATGGCATGGGCGCACTTCGTTGCTTGCATGGAAGCATGTACATGACTTGAGGACTGTCGAAAAATGCAGCTTGAGCAGGAAGCTTCTTGCACAGGGTAGGTGTGAACATGCAAGAAAAAGTTTGAGAAATAATACCATCACGTAATTTCAATTAATAAATAAAAGTGAAAGTCTAGATTCCTTTGATCTCTTAGTTTTAGAAATCTATATGAAATATTCTCGAGATTCTAGGATATTAGTGAGTTGGATTTAATATAATATTAGCCATACACCTCGTTGTTAAGATAAGGTGGTTGCTAGGATTAAAGAGATTGGTTGCTAGAATCAAAGAGTTCGTTGCTAGGATCAAGGAAGTTGGTTGCTAGAATCAGGGAATTGGTTGCTAAAATTGAGGAGATTAGTTATCTCTCTCAAGCAATAAATAGGACAAGATGGGAGGAGAAGTGCATAGAACACAGCAAGGAAGTTGTCAGAGGAAAACACACAAGTGAAGCCAAGGAGGAGAGAACGTAGATAGCAAGAAGCTATGTTGCAGGAAACAACCACCCCCCTATGTCCCCAAAGCGATTCGTGCCCAAACACGAAAACGCATATCATACGGCATGAAAACATATTTTTTTACGGACGGGCATGTTTCTCAAGACAAAAACACGTTTCATTTGTACAGAAACAGTTCCAGTACGGATGTGGTCCGTTCGGCTGTGTTTCCAAATTTTTTTGCCTTGCCCATAAAAAAAATCTGCTTTGTTCAATAGCAATTGGTGATATTAAATGGTAATATTAAATTCTTATCTTTCATTTTCTATCATATTAAATTATTATCCTTATCTTTCATTTCTATCATTTTACTTCAGTTTTTAACATTACCATTAATTGTTGCAGGACATTTGAGAGTGGTTCCAACCTCATCGAACTTCATATGCAAAAAGGAGAATTTTAGATCCCATTCAAAATTCAACAGACTTAATAGTTTTCAGGATTTTAGGATTGCAATTCCACCAGATTCTATCATGTATGAGGGTATGGGATCGGCATTTAATCGAGCACATCAACTCCTTTATGTACCTCGATGTTGGTGGTGTTGATTGTTGAACTCCTCTATCATGACCTTAATAAAAATGTACTCTTCATTCTTACAACATCATTATCAAGCGTGGGAAGCTTTTTCTACCTTATTTTGACGATTGGAATAGGAAGTTTCATCAAAATTGAAAATTGTAGGGTGTAGAATCGTTCACTAATGTCCTTGGAGGATCAACTTTGAGATTCAAGGTAGAGGCAAGGGCTAGAACCTAAAGGAGGCAGGCATAGGGTGCTACTGATGAATAGGATCCCAATATAGGCAATGATTTGTCAACGTGTATGAATTATGATTTATGTTTCACATTCAATTTTTTAAATGTCCTTGCTCATTTATTAATTTTAAATATACATGTTTCCAATGCATTCTCGTTTCAGAAACTTGTCCCTATTTCCTTGTTTCGTACAACTTAGGTAGGAAGAGGATTTACCACCAAGGTGGAAGACATGTTGGATAGTACCATACAGTGTCGTACAGGGTACAATAGTTCCTCAAATTTTTATGTAGGCATACTGTTTCTTTTCAACAAGCTGTGAAACTCAAGTTGAGGTGTCCTTGTAAGTTTTGATTCTTAAATGTTGAGGTGTCCTTGTAAGTTTTGATTATTAAATGATAAGCTCATTTGAAGGAAAATATTCTTGTGTATTGTGTTTATGCTTCCGCTGTTCGTTTTCAGCTATATGTGTGATTGTTGCAAGTTCAAAAATATTTATTTATGTGGTTAAATAAGTTCAGATTTGATTATTTAATAAAAGAGAAATATAGAACAGCAGTCACCTAAGGCCTAAAAATTACAAGGGCACTTGGGTTGAGGGAGTGATCATGTAGGTGTGTGGTGGACCCAAAGGAGCACCTTGCTTTGGACAAGAGTTGGAGCCTTGGAAACTTGTGAAGGAGTGTTGGACACAACTCATGGAGTGTTTGTTTCTTAGAGCCTTGCTTATTGGACAACATCACCTTGGAGCTTCTCATGCGTCTTTTAGAGTGAAACACTACACATTGTGGGCCTATCATCTTGTAGATAGGTTACTTGTAGTGGATGAGGACCACTACTATATTGTTGCCTTTGTTGATGATTGTAGCTCGGACAAGTACTTCTCCATTGGCCAGGTGTTAGGAATGCATAAGTCGTCCAGGTTACCTCTCTAGGCACTTGTTTTGTTGAGCAAGTGACTTTTGTATCTCTTTCCCAAGTCTAACTTAGGGAAAGCACATTAATTAACATAATGTTGGCTAATGAGTAAAAGTGAACGTAATATTATGTCACAACCGTTGATCTTAAGTGAGGCTTGAGATTTAATCTCAGCCATCAATCACTTTAGGGATCTAAGGTTAGGGATTTGGTCATTGAGATGTTATAAAAGGAAGACCGAGGAGAGGAGGAGATACACAACAATGACACAGAGTGAGTGAGATCTCATTGATTGGTTGGAGGACTTTCAGCCAAGTGTGTTGATGGAGGGTCTGAGGAAAGGAGCAAAGGGCAGCAGAGAAGGTAGCAACTAGGTGTGATAAGCTAGGCTATCTTGTTGTTATTGTATTTTCCTCAGTGGTGCATTTTCCTAGGACAAAAACTCAGGATTTTACCATTAATAAAATCACTGTTAATTGGTTTTTCCCCAATGGGGTTTTCCAGGGTTAATACTAGGTCAAATGTGTGTGATTTCTAGTTTTAACTCCGCTACATTAATAGCTAAGATTAACAGTGTATTTTAGTTTATAATTATTAATTATTGAGAATGAGAATCAGAAATTAATATGGTATCAAACTCGGTGAGGAGGCCAAATTTGCTCTAGGAGAAAGGAAATCGATTTGAAGAGGAGATTTATAGAGAAATTTAAAAAAGTAAGTCGTATGGGTCATACAGCATACGGTGAGGGCTAGTGTTCGAGCTATCATTCTACCATGAGAAGGCTGAGGAAGCGACAGGTGAAAGACGTGGAGAATCCGCAGGAGGACGTTGCGACGACAGAGTGTGGTCACAGCTGCTAGTAGGAGTTGTTGTAGATTGTGGGAGGCTAGGAGATCGCACAGGTGACTAGCAACAGAGGGACTCGACGATAAAAGGCAGTAACCACAGTTGTTGGGTCATGCAAAAGTTATACAACATGGACACAAGGAAGAGCGAAGCATGAGCGGGAGACGCATTCCGCGGGAAGAAGCTACATAGGTGCCACTAAGGAAGGATCCGCAAACATGAAGGCAGTCATGGGCTAGTGGTGGGCGTAGGTGTTAGGCGGCAAGAGCATGGGGGCTCGTTAGAGGTGGATCATGGCTCGAGCAAGGAGCAGGAACAAGCGAGAGCCGACGGGCAAGACTCAAGAGGACGCAGGCAATAGGGTCGCACATAGGAAAGGAAACAACATGAGGGGGCTCAACCAACGAGAGAGAAGAGAAAAGGTAGACAGAGAGTTGGGCATCCAACGAAAACACAGAAGGTAATGATGGAAAAGTAGGACAACAACAATAAGGAGAACCAACAGGTAGAGGAAGCCCCGACAAAAGAAAAGAAGGCGACGCAAAGAAGGTAGTAGTCGTTGGGTGAAAGTTCGGATCAATAGCCACCAAGCCGCCAACCGCCAGGTGAGGAAAGCAGTTGTAAGCCACTGCAACAAGGTTACAGCCGCCAAGCCGAGAGAGAAGATAGATTCCAACTGTCGCCAAGGAGAAAAAGTTGTCAAAAAGGGTTCGAGAAGGGCACTAGTGCTGAATGTTGAACTCCTCTGTCATGACCTTAATTAAATGCACCCTTCACTCAAGCAAAATCACATATTAAGCATGGAAATCTTTTTCTACCTTATTTTAATGATTGGATTAGGATGTTTCATCAAAATTGTAGGGTGTTGAGTCTGTTGACTAATGTCCTTGGAGGATCAACTTCGAGATTCGAGTTAAGCGCAAGGGAAAAAGTCTAAAGGATGGGGGCATAGCGTGTTATTGATGAATAGGATCTCGATATAGTTAATGATTTTGATGAGATATAGTTATGGGAGGAGACAACTCACATTAGCTTCCACCTCAGCTCCATTACCTTCCACCTAGTGCTGAATGTTGAACTCCTCTGTCATGACCTTAATAAAAATGCACCCTTCACTCAAGCAAAATCACATATTAAGCATGGAAATCTTTTTCTACCTTATTTTAATGATTGGATTAGGATGTTTCATCAAAATTGTAGGGTGTTGAGTCTGTTGACTAATGTCCTTGGAGGATCAACTTCGAGATTCGAGTTAAGCGCAAGGGAAAAAGTCTAAAGGATGGGGGCATAGGGTGTTATTGATGAATAGGATCCCAATATAGTTAATGATTTTGATGATATATAGTTATGGGTGGAGACAACTCACATTAGCTTCCACCTCAACTCCATTACCTTCCACCATAGCCCGAGTAGTTAGAGCTTCTAGTTCCACCCCAAGCTCATCCAGAGCAACTACAAGACAACCTACTGCTTCCAAAGGAAGAGTGGCGCCCCTTGCTTGTAAAAGGGGTACAAGGGATCGATGATTCCTATTATTTATCATTGTACTATGTAGTATCTAGAATCTAGATGCCTCACGAGTCATGACGATTCATCTCATGAGATACATTTACTTTGATTATTTGATGTGATTTTCTATCATTCTATCATGATTCAGAAACATATTTCAGTATTTTCAGTTTATTGTCGATATGTGATCATGATCCACCTTTGACATCTTAAGCATCTTATATATTAGTTGTATTTTCATATTTATGTAGCAACATGTTTATTTGATGTTGTTGTTGCTTTAGATGTTTAAAAAATTGAAAAAAATGTTTTTTTTTAGGTTTCACAACATTTTCTAATATTTTCGTTGATATTGCCGATAAGTTACATTCCGGACCCTTGGCAATATATTCGCTAACGCAATATATGTAACTTTTATTTTATCTCACCATAAATAACCAAAACCAAAATAATGGCAAATCTAACTAAGACTTGTTGTGATTGCATTTCTTCATTAATTGTGAAACTAATTGAAACTAGTTTTAGCTCACCATAAATAACCAAAACCAAAATAATGGTCGATCTAACTAAGACTTGGTGTGATTGGCTTTCTTCATTAATTGTGAAACTAGCCGATACTAGTTTTAGCTCACCATATATAACCAAAACCAAAGTAATGGGTCGATCTAACTATGACTTGGTGTGATTGGCTTTCTTCATTAATTGTGAAACCAACCAACACTAGTTTTAGCTCACCATAAATAACCAAAACCAAAATAATGGGCCAGTCTAACTAAGACTTGGTGTGATTGGATTTCTTCAATAATTTTGAAACTAGCCAACACTAGTTTTAGCTTAACACAAATAACCAAAATAAAAATAATGGGCCAATCTAACTAAGACTAGGTGCAATTGGTTTTCTTCATTAATTGTGAAAATAGTCGACACTAGTTTTAGCTGACCATAAATAACCAAAACCAAAATAATGGGCTAGTCTAACTAAGACTTGATGTGATTGGCTTTCTTCATTAATTGTGAAACTAGTCAACACCTAAGTCACCTAACACGGGGACACGGGACACGAAGTACACGAAAATACGAGTCCGACACGGACACGATGACCCCCGGAATCAGGACACGTAGGATACGTTTTATATACATATTTATTTTTTTTTAAATATATATTAAAATTTAAAAATATAGACATATAGATCCAAAAATATTTAGAAACTAGAACATTTACAAATATTCAATAGAAATTAGAATAAAAACACATTAATGATTAGTAATTACACATTTGTCATTCACAAGTCACGATTCACAACACATTTGTCATTCACAAATCACAATGAGACACATAGATGCATGTCGGAACCATATTTCTCATTAAGTCATCAAAATCAAAATGTATACAATGTACATATATGTCGGAATGCCACTGGGCATTGGCAAATGCCAAATAGACTAAAGTCTAATAGTAAATACAAAAAGGGGTGGATCAAGATGGGAGAATCCCATATGTCAGTAGTCCTCCTCCATGCATGAATCAACATCAACATACTCATCACTGCCCCTGCCCCTGCCCTAATCCTCATCCTCCTCCCTCTCCTCCTCCTCTCTGCCCATCTGATGACCTGCATCTCCTGCTGTGGAGGATGACCCCTCCATACGATCACTATCATCAAAAGTGACCGGCTCTAGCACTGGATCATTAAGATCCATGTTGGCTAATGCCAACTCAATACTGCTGTCGAAACCCATATCATCAGGAACGACATCCCACATCTTTGTCTTTCCCTTCACCCACTCCTCCCTCTTCCTGTAAATAAGACGAAGGTTGGAGTTCCAATACACCATTGACTCTGCCCTGGACTGCTCAAGCCTGCTCTTCTTCACACTGTACAAGTTCCCATATGTGCTCCAATTCCTCTCACAACAAGAGGATGATGATGTAACTTGAGAGATGATCCTCAAGGCTAACTTCTGTAGAATAGGGGATGTTGCCCCATGAGTTGCCCACCAAGCATAGGGTTTCTTACCCCCCCTATCTCTAAGCACATCATAGCTTCCAAATCTCCCAGTGCCAGTGGAAAAATCTACAAAGCCCTCCTCCGCCTCCTCAAGCATGTCGTTATTCTGAAATAGCTGTCTAAGTGCTATCTTCCTCCCATGTGCAATCTCTGCATCCATGTGAGGAGGGACTCTGTGTGAGGCCCTCGATCCACCAGTGAGCCACTCCTGAGTGTAGAACTTGGGGTTCAAGGAGTGGGCCAAGCAATGCAAAGGTGTGCAATTCTTATCCCACCTGGAGATAAGAATATCCCGAATAATGGTCCATAAGTTCTCTGCCGATGTCCCATACTCGGGACACTCATTCTCCATAACAATGGACCTCATGGACTCGATCCTGGAATCCCACCCCTCATAAACCTTTGCTAGGATGGGATGGTCCGTGTCTGCAAACCGCAACAAAGAAATGATTGGCTCCATGATCTTAATGCTAAGATCTACCGTGTCCCACCAACCATCATCTAACACCCTGTCCTTCACCTTTTGTGAAGCAGCCTGATCCGTCCTTCTCCAAAAAGCCCAAAACTCTGAAATTACCATGGACCCAAGAGCAGTTTTGACCTCCCTCAACCTCTTCAGCATGATGAATGAGGAAGCAAACCGAGTATCTGCAATCTTCAGCAATGAAAGCTGTGTGTACTGTTTGTAGATGGTGATGGCATTTGTGTGGTTTTGTACAAAGTTACGGATATGGCGTGCATCCTCAATAAGGGTGCCAATCCATGTCACATCCGAAGCAATGGCTTTCAGTGCTAAATTCAAGGAATGGGCAATGCAAGGTGTCCAAAAAACCTGTAAGAGCAATAAAAGCATGTATCAATGACTCTACAACACTAACATTGCAATGACCAAATTCAAACAATGAGCAAATTCAAACATACCTGTGGATATTTAGCTTCCACAATCATGCCAGCAGCCTTGCAAACAGGTGCATTGTCTGTGATGATTTGTACTCACAAATCAACACCTACTTCTTCAATGGTTTTAATGGATAAATCACCCATAAATTGTGCATCCTTGTATTTCCCAAGAGCATCCACCGCTTTCAAGAACAACGGTCCATTTTGGGAAGATACCATGAAATTGATGAGTGGATGGCGTGCGGGATCCATCCATCCATCAAAAACAATACTCACTCCAGATGAGGGCCATGTTGCTCTAATTGGCTCAAGGATTTTATCTACCTCCTTCTTTGCTTTAACCAACAATGTGGTTCTAAGCTTCTCTGAACCAGGAGGCACATAACCACTCGGAGCTCGTTCCAAGATAGTTCGAACCATCTCAAAATACAATGGTGACCATGCAACATTGAATAAGATGAAGTTGAGGTAGAAGAAAAATGCAATGGTAAGGTCTACCTCTTCTCGCGCCTCTTGTTGGGAAATCCTATCCATTGGAANCCTTCAAAACTCCTTCACCTGCACATAAAACTCACTCTCAATCAATTGCTTCCTTTCAAATGACAAAAAGAAAGACAAAAAATTGAATTTAAGCAAACCCCACTGTCTTTTTCCGCCGGTCACGTGTCCTGTTTTCGGGATTCGTGTCCTGTTTTTAGGACAAGCTTCACTTTCGTGTCCGATTCGATTTTTTAACGTGTCTGATTTTATGATTCGTCTGGAAGTCGAATCAGGCACGTGTCCGATTCGATCCCCACGGGACACGGGGGCCTCCAGGACGAATCCGGTTTCATAGGTCAACACTAGGTTTAGCTAACCATAAATAACCAAAACCAAAATAATTGTTAGGATATATAGACACTTAGGAGTTAGTTAAGATCAACTTGTGTAATATATCTGTTAGGTAAAAGTGTGTTTCTTTAGTATGTATTAGTATGCATTTGTAAATATTCTAATCCGACAGTCACGATATGTTCTAGACATAGAGTGATCCGACGGTTCAACTTCTCTTAGATCATACCTACCATTGACCCGTGGCTTAACACCCGATTGGTCTATGATCTCTACTTAAAGAGCATAGAGGGTCCTTGGCTAGTTGATTGATTATGAGAAGCTCATATGTAACTTTCTTTCTTTTGCATAATAAATTGCTCCAAGTAGCTATTTGGCTGGGGCCGTGGACTGTTTCCCTTTCGAGGGTTTTAACCACGTGACAAACATCGGTGTGTTGATCTGTGATCTATTTGTGTGAAACAGTTTCTGAAAGTGTTCGGTCTTTTGGGAGTACCCTGTGTACCCAAACATGGTATCAGAGCTTTTATGAAGAGCCGCTTTCGGTTTTGATCAAGATCTGGAACCGGTGTTGCCGAAACTTTGAAAGGGTTTCTGGTTCTAGATTTTCTGTGCATTTGTGGCCTGTGGGAGCTGTTCCATTGCGTCCGAAGCACCGTTTCCATTGGGAAATAGTTTTCATTTCACCAAAAACCGTTTTCGTTTGCTCCAGAAACACCCATTTCGGCAAATCTAAAAGTATAATGTTACAATGACGAATTTGTTTTTTTTAAATCTCTCATATTTTATCAGTTTATTATTAGATCTTTTATGTTTTAGTCTTGGACTATTGTTTTCTTTGACTGCGTATGTTCTTTGCCGTCCACCTTGCACGATCACGACGAATCAGAAACAGTAAGGGAAAGTTTTTTTTCTTATCTTATCAGCTACGTAAATTGCTCCAAGTAGCTATTTGGCTGGGGCCGTGGACTGTTTCCCTTTCGAGGGTTTTAACCACGTGACAAACATCAATGTGTTGATCTGTGATCTATTTGTGTGAAGCGGTTTCTGAAGGTGTTCGGTCTTTTGGAAGTACCCTGTGTACCCAAACATGGTATCAGAGCTTTTATGAAGAGTCGCTTTCGGTTTTGATCAAAATCTAGAACCGATGTTGCCGAAACTTTGAAAGGGTTTCTGGTTCTGGATTTTCTGTGCATTTGTGGCCTATGGGAGCTGTTCCATTGCGTCCGAAGCACCGTTTCCATTAGGAAATAGTTTTCGTTTCACCGAAAACCGTTTTCGTTTGCTCCAGAAACACCCATTTCGGCAAATCTGAAAGTATAATGTTACAGTGACGGATTTTTTTTTTAAATCTCTCATATTTTATCAGTTTATTATTAGATCTTTTAGGTTTTAGTCTCGGACTGTTGTTTTCTTTGACTGCGTATGCTCTTTGCCGTGCACCTTGCACAATCGCGGCGAATCAGAAATAGTAAGGGAAAGTTTTTTTTTTCCTGTCTTCTCAGCTACGTATGCTCTTTGCCGTGCACCTTGTGCGATCACGGCAAATCAGAAACAACGAAAAAACTTGAAAACATAGACTTTCCGAGTAAGCTAACCAAGATCTAACCCCATTATGTGGAAAAAGATTTTTTTTTTTTGGTGATTTGCAAGAAAAGAAAGCAAGCATGAAAAACGAAAGATAATAGTGTTTAAAAAAAAAAAAAAAACCCCTTCCTCTTTCCATACTTTTACATACCTTTTAAACTTAGCTCACTTGGTCCAAAGTTGCTTTACACCTTGATAAGTCTTGAGTTCAAGTCTTATCAAGCTACTTTTTAGTGCATGCAATTTCTATTTTCAAGTTACTTTATTGTAAAAGTGCATCTCACATTAATAAAATAAAATAAAAGTGAGTCACTTAAAGTCTTTTAATTTATTGATGCAATATTTAAAAAGTCACATTATTGTAAAAATGAACATCACTTATTCTACAAAAGTGATTCACTTCAAAGCAACTTTATTGTAAAAGTGATTGTCAAAGGTTGATCTTGGGAAGAGGGGGCTTCTTTTTTTTAGTTGGTCAAGTTAATATCTGCCACGTCATTATTGAGAACATCTCCAACATTTTCTTTGATCAAGCATAACTTCATCATCCGGAATCAGTTTTAAGTGCCGTTTTTTTTTAAAACCGCATATTTTTTCGAGCTCTTTGCATCCAGACAGTTAGTTTCTGTTCTTTCAGCCATTATTTTACAGTATGTCCGCCCCTCGTAATATTATACTTACAAGTTCTAACTATTTCTCATGGAAATCTCATATGGAGGATGTTCTACGAAGTAGGGAACTTTTCAGGATAACCTCAGGGAAAGAAACAGAACCCACTGATGATGATAAAAAAATTAAATGGGCAAATAGATGTGATGAAGCTCGTGGATTGATTGGGATGTCAATCTCTATTGATTTGCGTTTCCACATATCTGAAATTGATGAACCTGATAAAGCTTGGGAAAAGTTGGAATCTGTGTTTGGTAAACACAATGAAATTCGGGGTCATCAACTCGAAAATGAGTTGATTTCCTTGAATCCAAATGATTTTTCATGCATTCAAGACTATTTGTCTAAGTATATAACTCTTAGACTCTTATGTGCAGAATGCAAGATTAAGAAAGAAGACAAACAATGTATTTATCATATTCTTTCAAAACTTGGACCTGCATATTCTGTTTTTTTGTATCTACATTCTACTCCATGAAAGAATCCTTGACTGCAGCTAGCTATCAAGAGCCTAGCCTTGAATCCTTTTGTGATTCCTTAATTAGAGAGCAAGATAAGCTCATTTATCTTGGAATAATTAACAATGCAGATACATCTGGGAAAGCCTTATTGTCCCAACAGAAAGAAAAGTCCAAGCCTCCCAAGAAACAGAATTTTCGCAATAATAAGCCAAACAACAAGGGTCCCAAACCCTCTTAGTCAGCTCCTTCTTTAAAAAATGACAAAGGATCCCAGCAAAAAGGAAAGAAGACTGAGCGTCATTGCAATTTTTGTGGGAAAGATAATCATGATGAATCTAAATGTTTTAAGAAGATGGCAGCCTTGGAAGCAACAATAAAGAAGCACCACATCAGCCTAGATTCGTCATCAGAATCTACCTCTCATGGACATGCATTTTGTGCTTCTGGTTACTCTTATACTGCATCTTCTTCTTCTACTTCAATTGAATGGCTCATTGATTCTTGAGCATCTTATCATATGGCTAAGGATAAAGCAATCTTTTCTACTATGCATGAATGTAACACCAAACAAATATTTGTTGGTGATGATAGATCTCTAAGTGTTGTAGGATCTGGAACAGTTCCAGTAGAAAATGGTCATTTCAGTGATGTACTATGTGTTCCAAAAATTTCCTGCAATTTGTTATCAGTCTATCAAATTACTCATTCAAGTGAAGGTAAAACTGTGACGTTTACACCTCACCAAGTTGTAATCAAGGATTTTAAAAATCCTCAAAATATCCTTGCTACTGGAACTGTTGATGATATTACCAGGGTGTACAAATTTAACAACTTTGGGTCATCACATTTTCCTTCAGTTTTTGTTGCTCATAGTGATAACTTGAGCAAACTTTGGCATGAGCGATTTGGTCACTTAAATTATCGCTCATTGCAACAACTATGTAAAGACAATATGTTGACTGGTCTTCCGCTGGTATCTTGCAAGGATGGTGTTTGTTCCGGTTGTGTACTCGGAAAACATCATCAGGACAGTTTTGACAAACGTGCCTCTTGGCACGCCTCGGTTCCCTTGGAGCTTGTGCATAGTGACTTGTGTGGCTCTCTTCCATCTGCTTCATTTTCTGATTTCAAATATTTCTTAACCTTCATTAATGACTACTCCAGACGCACTTGGGTTTACTTCCTAAAACTTAAGAGCGAAGAATTTAACATGTTCTTGGCCTACAAGGCCCTTGTTGAAAAACAATCTGGTCATCAAATAATTAAGTTGACATCTGACAATGGAGGAGAATATGTTAACAACAAGTTCACTACTTTTTGCACTGAACAAGGAATCCAACAACAGCACATTGTTCCATATACACCACAACAAAATGGTGTAGCTGAACGGAAGAACCGCACATTAAAAGAAATGGCTAATTGTATGATCCAATCTAAGGGACTAAGTCTTCAATATTGAGCCGAGGCCATAAATTGTGCAAATTACATAGTTAATCGCACACCCACTAAAGTTTTACAGGGTATAACACCGGAAGAAGCATGGAGTAAAATTAAACCAGATGTAACTCACTTTCGTGTGTTTGGTTGTCAAGCATGGGCTCACATTCCGGATGAAAAACGGAAAGCATTGCAGCTTAAAAGTGAAAAGTGCATATTTGTTGGATATTCTGAAGATGTAAAAGGTTATAGACTTCTTCAGCCACATTCTCATGATATAATCATTAGAAGAGATGTTAAATTTGATGAAAATATTTTGGCCTGCGAGCCTAACTTGGCGGGTGTGCCATCTTTGGCTTGCAAGCCTGATTCGGCAATTGTGCCTTCTTCTTCCTCTTCTTCCAACTTCTTTGACAAGTTTCCAACTCCAGTTTCTGATGATGACAGTGAGGATGAAAATCCACCTCCGCCTGCTCATGTTCCTCCAATTGCACCAGCACCAATACTTCCTCGATGGGTCCGTTCAACATGTGAAGCAGCCGGTGATCCTAGAGATCAACGTCGAACACATTCTCAGTTTCAGCGAGCCTCTTCTCTTTTGGCTCAAGTTTCCGAGAATCATGATCCAAAAACTTTTGCAGAAGCTTCAGGAAATCCAGATTGGGATGCAGCTATGGATGAAGAATATCGTTCCTTAATGGCGAACAATACTTGGGATCTTGTTCCTCTTCCAAAAGGAAGAAAACTTGTCAGATGTAAATGGGTCTACAGAACTAAGTATGCATCAGATGGAAGTGTTGAAAGACTTAAGGCAAGGTTAGTTGCCAAAGGTTTTTCCCAAGTTGAAGGAATTGACTACAATGAAACCTTTGCCCCTGTAGCAAAAATGAACTCCATCCGCCTTGTTCTTTCCCTTGCAGCCTTACATAACTGGGAAATCCATCAAATGGTTGTCAAGTCTACCTTCTTACATGGTGATTTACATGAGGAAATTTACATGGAACAACCTCCTGGATATGTTCAGAATAACTCTAGCCTTGTTTGTCTCCTTAAGAAATCCTTATATGGCCTTAAGCAAGCTCCTAGAGCTTGGTATGCCAAAATGGATAGCTTTCTCCTTGACACTGATTTTTCTAGATGCCATTCTGACCTCAATGTCTATACTAAGAAAGTAGGAAACCATCTCATCATACTTGTTCTTTATGTTGATGATCTTATCCTTACTAGTAGTGACTCTAAACTTATAACCCATGTGAAATCCAGTCTTAAGCAAAATTTTGAAATGTCAGACTTAGGACATTTGCATTATTTTCTTGGTCTCCAAGTCTTGCAAACCAAAGAAGGAATCTTTCTTTCCCAGTCTAAGTATGCTTGTGACCTTCTTCGTCGCTTCCACATGGAAGATTGTAAACCAGCCCCTTCTCCCTTCCGATCTGGAGTCAAACTTTTTGCCACTTGTACTTCCCCTGAAGTAGATGCCACCTTGTATCGTCAGCTTGTTGGTAGTCTTTTATACTTGACTCATTCCCGTCTTGACCTTTCCTTTGTCGTTGGTCGTGTTGCCCGTTATGTGCAAACTCCTCATGAAAGTCACTGGAAAGCAGCAAAAAGAATACTTTGATATATTCGAGGTACAATTCAGATTGGGATTCATTACAATACAGGGGGGAAACCTTTGTTGGTTGGTTTCACTAATTCAGATTGGGCCGGCGATCCTGATGATCGAAAGTCTACTGCAGGTTATGTTTTCAGTTTGGGATCGGGACCTGTCACTTGGGCTTGTAAGAAACAACAAGCTCTTGCTCTTTCTTCAGCAAAAGCAGAATATCGAGCCGCAGTTAATGCCAATCAGAAAGCTTTATGGCTTCGACAGATCCTTTCAGAGTTTGGATTCGAGCAGCAGCAGCCTATTCCACTTTGGTGCGACAATCAAAGTGCCATCAAGTTTGCCAAAGATCCAGTTCTACATCAGCGCAGCAAACAGATTGAGCTACACATGCACTTCATCAGAAATCTTGTTCATGATCGTGTTATTGAAGTGCTCTATTGCCCTACAGATGATCAAGTTGCAAACATCTTCACCAAGTCTCTTGCAGAAGCGAAGTTTTCTAAACTTCGGTCTATGTTAGGAGTTCAGGAATGTGTCTTTAAGGGGGGATAGGCTCTTATGCCTCTTTCCTTCTCCTAATAGTGTCACTTTTGTAAATCCTTCAATCCTATCCCAAATTGTTCTTAAGGGGGGATGTTAAGATATTTAGACACTTAGGAGTTAGTTAAGATCAACTTGTGTAATATATCCGTTAGGTAAAAGTGTGTTTCTTTAGTATGCATTAGTATGCATCTGTAAATATTCTAATCCGACGGTCACGATATGTTCTAGACATAGAGTGATCCGACAGTTCAACTTCTCTTAGATCATACCTACCATTGATCCGTGGCTTAACACCCGATTGGTCTATGATCTCTATTTAAAGAGCATAGAGGGTCCTTGGCTAGTTGATTGATTATGAAAAGCTCATATGTAACTTTCTTTCTTTTGCATAATAAATTGCTCCAAGTACTTATTTGGCTGGGGCCGTGGACTGTTTCCCTCTCGAGGGTTTTAACCACGTGACAAACATCGGTGTGTTGATCTGTGATCTATTTGTGTGAAGTGGTTTCTGAAAGTGTTCGGTCTTTTGGGAGTACCCTGTGTACCCGAACAATAATGGGTCGGTCTAACTAAGACTTGGTGTGATTAGATTTTTTCATTAATTGTGAAACTAGCCAACACTAGTTTTAGCTGACCATAAATAACCAAAACCAAAATAATGGGCCAGTCTAACTACAACTTGGTGTGACTGGCTTTCTTCAATAATTGTGAAACTAGCCGACACTAGTTTTAGCTAACCATAAATAACCAAAACCAAAATAATGGGCAAGTCTAACTAAGGCTTGGTGTGATTGGCTCTCTTCATTAATTGTGAAACTAGCCGACGCTAGTTTTAGCTGACCATAAATAACCAAAACCAAAATAATGGGTCGGTCTAAATAAAACTTGGTCTAAGTGGCTTTCTTCATTAATTGTGAAACTAGCCGACACTAGTTTTTATAAATTGCCAAAAATTAGGTTTGAGTATCTATTTGACGTCTTAGCCTCTCACTCCAATGACTTGGTCATTTCGATACTGTGGTTTCTCCGATTACACCACCAATAACCTATCACCACAGAAATTTGGCAACAGAGTGATATTTTCCTCCTAATGATGGACTCATCTAAGTAGTCAAAAATGTACATTGAGTACAAAAATCACACACTGGTTTTCCCATGTTAATCTCCAAAAAATGTTTGCTACCTATG
Organism: Pseudotsuga menziesii; assembly: GCA_001517045.1. Classification (NCBI taxonomy): domain Eukaryota; kingdom Viridiplantae; phylum Streptophyta; class Pinopsida; order Pinales; family Pinaceae; genus Pseudotsuga; species Pseudotsuga menziesii. The sequence goes on along the minus strand of LPNX010158434.1, from coordinate 222,833 downwards.
AAATCTAAAAGAATGTACTACTCGTCGAACATTTAGGCACATTACCTGTTGGAGGTTTCAAGTTCACCCATGTCTCGGATAGGGGTAAGTGGTCTGGTTTTTTTTTTGTAGTGTATGTTTCGATTATGTATATTGTGGGAATTGCTCTACCTATTACGAGTGCTAGTGTTCTATCTATTCACAAAACAGGCTTTCGTAGCCTCTCCATTTCTCCTTTGGGTATTGTTGTCATCGAATACGCACCTTAGGGTTAGCGTGGCAGAAATCTTCAATCCACTAGGTGCGACCTTGGGGGAAAGTCTCGAGTTGAGATACTGTCACTCAACACTCAATTCCTCCGTTTAGGCCAACTCCTAGCAAAGCCAAGGGAGGTGGTCCCTAGGAAAATAAAATTATGGCTTTTAAGTTACGAGAATGAAATTAATCTAGGAGTTTGAGAACAATACTGAAACAAGAGAAAGCAACAACCATACATTTAAAGTAGCAGCAGAAAAATATGATTAACCATGACACATAGTTGATTTAAGCAAAAGATTGTGATAGACCAATGCCAAAAGGGTAAATGGAGTATGTTGAAAGAAAATGGTGTGCAATGCTTCTTGGTCAATTTTATTTATTATGGATGAGTGGATTACAGGAAGGGGGTTTTCAATTTAGCCGAAAGTATAGGGAACAAGTCTGGATTTACCAGGTGTGGTTCCACACGAGAAAATATGGACTAGATCGGAGTCGCAGGGGTGTGTCCAACACTACACCAAACGAGAGTGTAGCCTAACGGAACCCCACGGTCACTATCTAGTTGGTCCCGCTTTCTCTGCAGACTTTTCCCACAAATGATCAAATTCGAGACATCGAATTTCCATCCTTAAGGGAAAAAGTTTTAATTAAATGTGAGTTTTTTAATTAGATGTTGAGATTTAACAAATGTTGTGATTTCGTTTCTAGTTGTTCCAAAGCTCGGGCAAGACTGCAATGGACAAGAGAATACGTGGAAAAGAGCTAATTATCCGTTACAATTACTTGAAAATCAACTTGCAAAAGAATCTCTTTTTCAAATACCACCGACTCGAGCAAGTCATTTTAAAGAATGTTGTCGTCGGATATGCACCTTGGGGTTAGCGTAGCAGAAATCTTCAATCCACTCGATGCAACCTTGGGGACAAGTCTCAAGTTGAGATACTGTCACTCAACACTCAACTCCTCCGTCTAGGACAACTCCAAGCGAAGCCAAGGGGGGTGGTCCCTAGAAAATAAAACAATGGCTTTCAAGCTAAGTTACGAGAATGAAATTAATCTAGGAGTTTGAGAACAATACTGAAACAAGAGAAAGCAACAACCATACATTTAAAGTAGTAGCAAATAATATGATTAACCACGACACATAGTTGATTGAAGAAAAAGATTGTGATAGACCAATGCCAAAAGGGTAAATGGAGTCTACTGAAAGAAATTGTTGTGCAATGCTTCTTGGTCAGTTTTAATTATTATGAATGAGTTGATTAAGGGAAGGGGATTCCAATATACCCGAAAGTACAGGGAACAAGTTTAGCTTTACTGGATGTGGTTCCACATGAGAAAAATGTGGGCTAGATCGGAGTCGCAGGGGTGTGTCCAACACTACACCAAACGAGGGTGTAGCCTAACGGATCCCCACAGTCACTATCTAGTTGGTCCCACTTTCTTTGCAAACTTTGCCCACAAATGATAAAATTCGAGACATCGGATTTATGTCCTCAAGGGGAAAGGTTTTAATTAAATGTGAGTTTTTTTAATTAGATGTTGAGTTTTATCAAATGCTATGATTATGTTTCTGGTTGTTCCAAAGCTCAGGCAAGCCTACGATGGACTACAACAGACGCAGAAAAGAGCTAAATATTCATTCTAGTTACTTGAAAATCAACTTGCAAAAGTAAAACAAATGTTTTGCTAATTAGTATAGACTAAGAATCTCTTTTCCGAATATTACCTACTTTATTTTGTTTCAATATTGTTCTTAAACTCCTAGATTAATTTCATTCTCGTAACTTAGCTTAAAAGCCATAGTTTTATTTTCTTAGGGACAACCCCCCATAGTTTTATTTTCCGAATATTACCTACTTTATTTTGTTTCAGTATTGTTCTCAAACTCCTAGATTAATTTCATTCTCGTAACTTAGCTTAAAAGCCATAGTTTTATTTTCTTAGGGACAACCCCCCATGGCTTCGCTAGGAGTTGACCTAGACGGACGAGTTTAGTGTTGAGTGACAGTATCTCAACTTAAGACTTGCCCTCAAGGTCACACCCAATGACTTGAAGATTTCTACCACGCTAACCCCGAGGTGCGTATCCAGTGGCAATAGGTACATCTTTTTACTAAGAGCATAACCATGTCTATTGTAAGTCCTGGGGTATTCTATGTGGGAGGAATAGGCCTTAACCTCTCCATTTTTGTTTTTTCCTTCACACACTCAATCTAGCATTGAGATGGTATCCATGTGTGGCACTGTTGTTTGGTGTAAGGTTGTGTTACCTACTAAGTCATACTTAGTCGGTATTGTCTAGTGAGCCAGGTGATGAGAACATACACTTGTTCACCTTTCAGAATTCAGAAGTCATTCAGGATTTGTCTGGGAACTTTTTGTTATTTTTTGTAAACACATGTTCATACCCCCCTTGGGGAAATTGTAAAAAATGTCCTAGCATTTAATTTTTATACAAGGCTCGGCTTCCCGGACTTGAGCATCAAGCCGACTAGCCCAAAGTGTTTTTTCCCTCGGTTATTATTGGTTGTTGAACAAACGACTAATAAAATCTGAGTTTTTCACTCACACCTCCAAAGTTGGGGTAGTTGTCTTGGTGTTTCGGCCTTAGGAGGTTATTAGAACCTTCGTGTCAGTGTTTTTCAACATGCTAGGCATTGATTTTGAGTCGTATTGAAATGTGCTAGGTCCCCCTAGAGTTTCGTCAGTTTTCGAGAAAATAAAAAAATTTCGCAAAATTAGGCCATTTTTTAATGGTTTAATTAGAAAAATTCAAAATGTAATAAAAGTCAGATACGGAGTTCGTTTCTGACGTGGGGACACTCGTTTTCACACTCGGAGCGTCCAATTTACCCCAAGGGCCACTTTCCACATCAGTGGGGTAGCCAGATCACCCTGTGGAGCATTATTCAGGTAAAAATGCATCAAAAGAGCATTTTAATGCTAAGTTACACCATTTTGGCACCATGGTCAAAGTTTAAAAAGTCAAAAGTTAATTTAAAATGAGGTGGGGAGGTGACATGGCATGGATCCCCCATGTCATGCGACCATTTTCTAAACTTATTAGTTCCAAACTTTGGTTTAAAAGGAGTGGTAGCTTAGTATGTTAAGAAGGTAACGTCAACCACTTAGGAAAATTGCAAATCAAATTAAAAGGTTTGGAGTCTAGAGAACGGAGAAGGGGTGGACCCCCTTGCTTTTAAATAAAGAAACTTTGGTTAAAATTAAAACTTGGTTTTCTCCTTGGAGCTATTCGCATATGTATTTGGGTGACATCACAAACCTTGACATCAACAATTCTTCACGTCATGTGAAGCTCACGCATGAGGTGGAGGTGGATAGTGGACCCCTCATAAATTAAACTTTGGTTGGAGCTTGAGTTTTTATGACCAGCGCATGCATGTGAGATCTCACACCCACTTCACGTCGGATTTGGAAAAGCTCACGCATGAAGGAGAGAGTGACGCCAAGCTGGGTGAGTGGTTTAGAATTGGATGTGTTGGCAGTTAAGTGAGAGAGGTGTCAATCACCTCTTCACTTCCTCTTCACTTCAAGCTCAATGTGACTTTGAGTGTGTCTTCAGTGTCGGTAGCCCCCCCAGGGGCTGGGCTCTGGCTATAAATAAAGCAACCTTTCTCTCTTCCAAGCTAGCTAGAGCTGGGGAGAAAGGCTTGATATTGTGTAATATTGTATTGATCATTCTTTTGTTGAAATAAAAGAGAAGCTTTGGAGGCTAAATTGTGGAGTACTTTTCATGTGTGGATCATCATTATCATGCTGCTTTTGAGGTGAACTGCTATTGTTTCATTTTTTGCAATAAATTGTTGTCTTCCTGAATGATTATCGGAATCATAGGAATAGATCATTGTAAGTAAGTTTACTTACTCCTATTTTGCTACATATGTTTGAATGAGCTAATATTTGCATGCTAAATAAGATTATTTTCATGCTATGTCATCTATTTCTCATATGTATCTTCAAATTTAATGGTTTTGTTTGCAGGATTTGTTGTTTAGATTGCAGGTTTGCCGTGATTGGAAGAGTTGTGGTTCAAGTTTGATTTCACTGGTTTTCCAACAAATATTGCGAAGATTGTGCCCCTCGGTGCTTCATTGACAAGTTTCTTTTGCAAATCTATTTCAGCAACAAGCACTATTATTTTCCTCTTCCTCCAAAATTCAAATTTTCTTCAAATTGGTTACCATTTAAGAATCTTATCGATTAGATCTATTTCACTAAGAAAATCATATATAGACCTAGTTAGTAAGATTCTTTCCTAAGTTTAGATCTCAGTTCTAGTTTGCATGCAAAGTTATATTTGAAGAGATCTAGTTCAAATTACCTTCTTTTGCAAGCATTATAAAGGAAATTTGTAGCTTATTTAAAGGTAGTTTATTTCGAAGTTTAAATAAACAAATCTAGCAATTGGTTGCATATCATATTGGCTGCCCAAAAGGCAAGCCAAGATCCCAAGCTTTCCTTGGTTCTTTTTTGCCCATTTTTTTAATCATTTTAACTTAGAATTTTTTTGGGTATTTTTTGTGTTGTCCAAAGACACTTCTAAAGTGTATTTGGGCACTTTTTACTAATCTTTGCTTGCTGGTTTTTAGCAGATCTGTTCGAAAAGAAGAGGATACGCTATCCAAAAACCAATTTGTGGGCCATCCGGAGCTTCCAGGAGGCTTCCCCCTTAGCTGGGGTTCTTTTCCTTATATTTTGTAAGCCTTTGGATCCCAAATAACAAGGACCAATGGGAATTTCTGCTCAAACATTGCAATCAAGTAATAAAAAGCAAGTTAGAGTAGGCTCTTTCGAGCCAACTCCCCACCCCCCCAGGGGGGATTCTGCGTTTTTTGTGATTTTGTGATTTTTTCAGTTTTTTCTAGTTTAGTTGTTTTTAGTAGCATTGTATAAATTGAATCATAAGAATTTCAATATCTTTTACAAATTCAAAGTAATCATACTACTTACCCCACGACTTCCCAATTGATCCGAAAGGAGAAAGAGATGCGTGGTAGGACTAATTAGACAATCCGTGAGTTGTGTTTTGTATTTTTCTGTTATCTAAAATCAACCCCTCCTCATTTTCCTAATTGAGGTCCATTTGGTTCGAAAGAGATTCCTAGAGGTTTTTTATTTTTAACAAGAACACAAGTTTAAAATCCTTAAAAAATTACCAAGACTCCTTCCTCGTATGCTCTACACCGCTGCAGCTTGTCTGATCAGTTGGTTGTATCAAAAAGAGATACGAGTTACTAGATTTAATAGGAAAATCCACACAAGTGATTTTCTCGAGAACTCGGGAGGTTACAAAGGGTAACTACTATAGAGTCAGGGGGCTACTCCAAGCAGGTTCATCCTCGCACCGTTGGACACTTGGTGTTACCACTTTAGCACTCAGTTCGAAGGGACTTGACTTGTTGGGCCAAACCCACAATAAACCCACGCCCTTAATTACTCATTAATAATTTTAAAACTGACCAACGAGACAACTACAATACTTACACGACACAACAGCACTCCACTTTTACAAGCACTCCATATTCATCGGCACCGGTCTGTTTTACTTTCAATGCTTAAATCAATTATTGCAAAATGTCGTGAATGATGCTTACATTGTCATATGTTGTTGATGTGATCTCTTTCTTGCAATGGTCCGTTGTGTTATTTTATCAATTTCATATTAACTCCTAGATTTAGTCTTTTCTTTCGTAGACTAAAAACCATAGATTTTATTTTAATAGGGTCTACCCCCCTTGCTTTCGTTAGGAGTTGGCCTAAACGGAGGAATCAAGAACAAGGTGACAACCTTGACTCGAGACTTGCCCCCAAGGACACACCGAGTGGCTTGAAGATTTCTGCCATGTCCCCCCCAGGTGTGTGAAAGGCAGAAACAGGTTGATTACAGTAGCTCTTGGAATCAGACAGTTTGGAATTTGAGACAGTCCTCGGGATGGGATTCAGCCATGGATAGACATTCTCTATATGGGGGTTGTTGCCGCCTAATTCACACTTTAAGACGCAGGAAAGTCACAACCTGCTATGTGTGTCCTTGGGGGCAAGTGAGAGCTGGGGACCACTGTCACCACAGTCCACAACTCCTCCGTTTAGGCAAGATCCCAACAGAGCCAAGGGGGGTAGTCCCTATGGGAAAACTGAGTTCCAGGTTTATTAATTAATTACAAATTAATTAAAGGGATCGTTTAATAAGAATGAGGCTTAGACTCTATATTATCTAAGGAATGACAAGCAACACGTAGATGCAAAATTTCCTTTAAATGACACGCAAACCTTTAGATAAACAAAGACCAGTGCCTATTACAAATGGAGTCTAAAGTTAGATTACAACTTTATAAGCTTACAAATGAATTTGAGATTTAATTCACGATTAAATTACAACTTAGGTGTTTAACAATGAGATAAACAAATGATATAATTATAAACAAGTGAACCAAAATATTAAGCAATACACAGATGATTTACCAATATAGACAAAGATTTACCATATAGCAGAAAAAAGCTTTGAGTGAAGATTATTAAACCAACAGTAAATTAAAAAATGGAAAAGACTTTAAGCAGTTAAGCATTCACCACATAACCATTGCAGAACTGAAAGTAAATACTTATAACTGAAAAAGTAAAGTGCTGGAAGTAATGTTGGAGTGCAAGTGTGCTGAAATGAAAGAGTGTTGTGAAACCGATTTTGCAATGTCTCTTGGTTTATTTTAGTTAATTTTATTAAAGTTTTTCTTCTTGACGTTAAGTTTTAGAACCGGTGGTGTGACTACCCCGATCTAGTTCTTCTCAAGTCGAAGAGGGAGTGCTGTTGCGCTCAACAAAGTGGAAACAAAGCCCACCCATAGCTCACAGGTCAAACCCCAATGGCCTGGTGCTCAACAAGGAGGACGTCAAAGCGCCTAGAGACCCCCCACGGTCTACTACCCCGAGTCGCCTCCGAGGTCACTGTTTTTAATCAACCGAAAAATTACTAGATGGATGCCTATTAAACTAAGACTTCCCTGTCCCCTGGTCGTATCTCGTGAGTACCCCGAAGGGTGATAACCGAGTAGAGGAGCAGAATATGGGAAGTTGTTGTTGGTAAGTTTTAGAAGTAAATTTTATCTGGGTGATTAGCATGCAATGTTTATTTTAAAACGATCAACAAGATCAACCAAGCTGTATCCCTTATGGGAGGTGCCGGTATTTGATCTTGGACTTGGAAAATAAAATGTGTTCGATTGTAGTACAAGGAAAGAAAGTTGTTTTAATTACCTAAGCCCCCACTTCTCCTGCTTTTCATATCCAGCTTGAAGTCCCTAAAGGGAGATGACACGTGGATAAAGGATACACAGGACTAGATGGGTTGTATGATTACTTTTTAACAGGAAAAATAAAATTGCATAAACAGAAAACTAAGCAACTAGTATCCTACTTCCTACTCTACTTCCTAATCTATTTACTTATGGATTACAAATGCTTATAAGCTTTGAAGAATACCCCAAGAGAAACTATCGTTGGGGTTTACAATAATCAGAAAATGAGAGAGAGAGGTGAGGGTTTGAACCCCTTTTTGGACCGGTTGAAGGTTGAGGTGATTCTGGGCCTATTCGGGCAGCACCCCTCTTTCACTTGTGCATAACCTGTCATAAACCAGCAAGCTATGTTCGCTGGAAATCACAGAAAACACTAAAGAGATTATCAGAAAATTTTAGTACAAAAATTTACAAAATTTACAGTAAAAATCTGAATGTGAATATGACAGAAATATGATATTTAGAGGGCTGGAAAATGAATTTCCAACCACCTAAACAATGTTTAAATAGCAGAAATAAAGGCCTATGCTAATATATAATAGGTTGGGGCACTAAAACAAGGGTTATATTCACTATACAGTGAATAAAACCCAGTTTCAGGAAGGCTGAAAGTCAATGGCCGAATTTAAAATTTGCCGAAATGAAGCCCTTGGAGAGATCTCCTTGCTTGGACAACCTGCAAAAAGTCTAGATCTGCAAGATATCGTAAGCCTAGTGATGAATGTCCAACAGTTCCTGCAAAATACTTTGAAAGAAAATGTTAAACCATTCACAAAAGAAAGCAAAAATACTTTAACTCTCTAATCTCTCCACAAAATACTTTGTGGAGAGCTAACTAGACTAATACAATAATGCAAAACCAAAAAAATACAAGTTACCTCACAAGAAATGGATCATGAAATTGCTGCACAATGTCCCTCCAAAGAATTCTTTTATTAAATGGCCCAACTAGGGCAAAGCTTCAATACAAAAGTGTGGCAAGAAAAATATGAGAGAGTAAGGAGAAATATTGCGACAGCATAACAATAGCATGAGAGATCATGTCTAATGAGGGAATGAGACCCTCATTATATAGTTGAGGAAGACCCCAACCCCTTGAAGATCAATGGCTGAGATTAGATCAAGATCTAGGTTAAATTTCCACCACTAGATCTAGGTATTTGACTTTACATTCTTCTCAACCAATCTCCACCCTTAGATTATTTTTTAAATCAATGGCCAGAATGCTTGATCCATTTCCTAAGCATCCTCACCCTTAGATCTAGGTCTTTGACTTAAGTTCACCCTTAGATCTTGCTTTTAGGGTTTAGCTGGGCCCATAGGCTAGGCGCCCCTCTAAGTATGGTGGAGAATCTCCAAATTTAGCGCCCTCTACAAATGCATGTAAAAACGTGCGCCCAAGAGCTAGCGCCCTCCTCTAAATTTGGTGGCACCCTCTACAACTAGCGCCTCCTCCAAAAACGGCTCTAGCGTTTCCACCAACAAGTGACGCCTCACTAAAATAGCAAGCGCCCTCCTCTAAAACGCCCTCTAGAGTTGGCCGCCCTTCTACAAGATTTGGTGGAGTCTTCATTAAATAGCTAGCGCCCTCCATAATATTGGCGTCCTCCCTTAATATGGCGCCTATCTAAATATGGTGGCGTCTTCCCTTTATATTGGCGCCCCACTATATGGCTAGCACCTCCATTTAAATATAGAGTGGGCCCTTTACATGTATGCACCCCCTCCAAAATAGTGAGGGGTTAAACCTTGGACTTGGCTCCTCTACATGTGGCGCCTTCTTTCATACTAGCGCCCTCTCTAATCAAGTGTAGCGCCCCTTTATGGAGTTTCTTCCCATTACAATGTAGCGCCCCCACTTTTAGCTAGGGTTTGAACCACCTTCATGCCTCTAACTTGGCTTTGACTTAGCCAAAAAATCTAACTTTTAGACTTAGGATAAAATAAAATTTCACCTTAGATTAAAATTTTCAATTTAATTTTTTAAATTTTTCCAATTTTGACTTAGGAAAAATTAAAAAATAAACTTGAAAAATTAAAATCTAGGCCATGGGGGGGTGGAAAATTTTTGAAACAAATTTTCCTAGGCTTAGGAACCCCCAAACCAAATTACCATGGCATTTTTTGATCTTTTACTTCAAAATCAAAAAATGTGAATTTTTGACTTAGGGAAATTAATTAATTCCCTAGGACAAATAGACCTTGCTTAGACAAAAAATGGTCTATCTCCTCAACCACCTGTCAGAATGACATGGGACTCGAAGCAGTGGCTTAGGGGGTTTCATAGCAATTTACTTTGCATTCATAGCCCCTATTACAAAATGCCAATGTTTGAGCAATTACATTATTACATCAAAAACTGAGTTAATTAACCACCAAGGGGTGAAATTAATGAACTCGAAAAAATAACTAAAAACACAACAACACAACGAAACTCCGCAAGACTCTATACAAATGTCTAGCATGGTCATGAATAACCTTTGAACCCTTAGCCACCTCATGGACTTGACTGGTAGAACGCCCGTCACCACTTTGGAGGATTTTGAGTGAAAAACCAAACCGATTAAATTCGTTTACACAACAAGATCAATTGGAAAGGGAAAAAACACTCGATGAGGGGACTTCCCTAACAACCAGTTCCATGGTGTGGCATCCATATCATATGACCCACACTAGCACATAAAATTACATTAATTTTCCCACGCAGGGGAGCAGACATTTCGTTTTACAAAGGGGCAATAGCCCTGCAGGAGTGAAAAATCCTCAGATTTTTCCAAGGTACAACTTGTACAATTATGTACATCTTCATGTACATGGAGTTGCCACCTAGTTGAAATAGGTGGGCAACAAGGGTAAAGGTGATGAAGGGAACTATGAGGTCAAGAAAATTTTAAGGCACTTATCCAGTCAATTGGAAGGCATGAGTTAGTCTATTGAGTATTTGAGCTTGCATGTAGAAAAGCAGGATGTATTATAAGCTCAGCTTGGGGAACAGAAGATTAAAACTGATAAAATGGTGACAGACCTTGCAATGCAGTATAATTATTAATATGATATTGGGATTTTCTCAAAGCTCACAATCAATGGCAAGGATTCCTCCGGTCTCCAATGGATCAGCAAAGGACCAAGAATCGAACGAGGACACTCTACATCAATTGGAAGCAGTCTTGGCAAAGAAACAAGGGGCACTTGGTGATTCTGGTCCTGGTAGGGATGATATCTCTATGGAGGCCCACAGTGGCCATGTCTTTGGTCATAACTAGTTCCGTTTATGATATTCACATGTATTTTGCTTTTGGGTCATAAGTTTAATAGGCTTGGAATAGACCCTGCATGCCATAGGTATAAAAATGAGAAGGATTGGAGTGTTTCGGTTTGCCTCTGCAGTGCAATTTTGTAAAAAAAATTGAACTCTTTGATATATATATATATTATATACACGTTCCTGTAAACAGGAAAAAAAAAGGGATGGAGCAACGCTGCAAATATAGTTTCAGGGAATATATCATTGAGGGACTGGAAAGAAACTTAATGGAAATATCAGGGAAAATATTGGAAATTATAGGAAAATACCAAGAATATACTTGTACTTTAAAAACTCAGAGAATATTGGTCAAATTGGAAACCTGGAAAACTATGGAGAAATCAGATATATCAGGAGAAACTGGAAATATTTGCAACACTGGTAAGGAGGTTGAATATTTCATAATCCTTTTATTTTTTCTCGTTTTATTAATATCTGCTTATGATATTTTTTTCATGTTCAAAGTTTCTTCCACGAGTTGTATTTGAATTTTGGATATAATGTGGCAAATGCATTGAATAAGTGGGAAACTAAGTCTCAACCTGCAACATATCAAAACAGCAAAAGAGAAGAAATTAAGAAAATGACAGTTAAAACTATGGAAACTCATTTCCCAAGACCAGAACTCATAAAGATAAGCAAATAACATGTAGAGATTTAGCAAATCTTGTAACCTTGTATTTTACACCTTCAGTACAGATATACAAGATCACAACTTAGTAAAAAATAATATTTGCTTAATCTACAAAATAACAAATTAGGCAAAAAGGCATATGATCCAAGAAATTCTATTCCCTGGCACAAAAATTCAAAAAAAAGGTCAAACGGATAGCAAAAGCACAACGTATCCAGTAACCAAGTTTTAACCTGCGAAGCCTCCGTAGGATGTATTCAAGAGCTTTATTGATTAAGCTAAACCTTAGTAAGAATGGACCAAATGAGTCATCTAAAAAATCTGCTTCTCAATTTTAATCAACAGGCCAATGGGACCTTGGTTTCATCGGGTGAGGTTGATGGAGCATCAAGTCATCCACTCGGGTTGCATTCTCGTCGTGGACAACCCCATCTGAATGCCATGTCAAAAAGGAACGAGGTTAGGTGCAAGTCCATGTTATGAGGTGCAGCTCTCCACCTTGGGGCAGGTTTCTTGAAGCAAAGTCCAACAATGATGATTATGATAAAATCAACAGAAAAAGAATTGGACCAGTGGACCAGTTTGCGAGAATTCAAAATAAATCCTACAACCTAAGAAGCTTGATGAGTGGATAGACAATTAAGCCACTATAACAGGATCCAATAGGCACCGTTTCTCTAGTATTGGATCCAGTACTATCCAATACTGCAGCCATCTAACCTGTCATAGCTAGGCATCAGCTATGACACGGTATGCAAAATGGACTAATAAGCTTTTGTTTTTATCACCCTTCTCCCCCAGCACTCTTTTGATTAAAGCCGTGGGATACTTTTGGAAGGTTGATTTGGAGGGTACCCGAACAGCTATTACTTAAATCCTAGATGGGGACAGACGAAACCACGATTGAAAATTCTTGAGCGACATTCCAAGCCACTGTGCGATTAATAAACACGGATTTAATTTGAGAACTGAGCTTTGCCGGGTATAAACATTCAGCACAAAGCCAGATGAGGAAAAAATGCAACCATATCATCATTCAGTCAACAGACAAAATACAAGAACTACTGCACAAAAACTGTCAATCCATAAACGCACGCAGAACCTCTCTAATGCAATACAAATCTTCGGTATAGACCATCGATCAGAGGATACCTTTGACACTTCAATTCCAATTACAAGTTCAGGCGTAAGAACCCACGCGAGACGAGAGCATATCTCACAATAAGGAAGCAGAATTACTGGAATTCAGCTCAAAATAACCAACTATGGCAAGTTATCGCGATATAGCTGAAAATTTATCAAATAAAGATGACTCAAAAACTGCGAAGGTGTACCTGCTGCTGCTTGGCGACTTGTTCTCGCAGCTTGGTGGCTTGTTTACGAATCGCATCCATTTTCAATTCCACCGGCGGTTAAAGAAACCTCTTAGCCTTCCGCATCGCTGCTAATCACAGGTTCATTTCGGACCCTATTTAAATTCCTACTTCCTTTCAGCGATTACAGAGGAGATCAGCACAATAATTCATCCGAAAATTGAAACCCTGCAACAGAAATGACGGCCCTTAGACAAGAACAGCGGGCGTAGGACATGAGATCTGAACTGAGTATTTTACCTGAAATTCCCTGGACAATCGCAGATATTGCGGGAGGCTAATCATTAAAATGATGCAATATACAGGCTGGATGTCCACGTAGACATTGAGATGAATGTAATTTTGACAGGGAGGGTTTGAAAAATTAGAATGGCGTTGAGTGCTAACTGTAGGCGGACATGGAAAAGATCCCGCTGTGTATGTGATGAAACAGTAAATAATTTATGGATTTCATTTAAAATAAGTTTTTGGATTTTGGAATTGTTTAGAAATTATATTTTCTTGGAATGGTTTGTACAATATAAATTATATTTTCTATATCATTATGTTGAATATTAATATATTATTACTATTTACTGCTGCTTTTTTTTATATGAAAGGTTATGTAAAACTTCGCAATAAAAAAAATGATATATAAGTTTACTAAAAATAAAGAACGGGAAGTAGTAAAAAGGGATCTTTAAGAATCCATTATAATTATAAATGTTGGATATGCTTAAAAATTAATTATAATTTAAATTCTTTTATGTTTTATAGCATTTTGAAAGTTCAAAAAACATATTAGACCTTTGAATTAAGTGGAATTTTGATTTTTTTTTTATTATGAGATTCTCATAGTAAAAGGAAAGTTTAGACATATCTCAATTCAACACAAAACATGTAGAATCACAGGCTTCAAAGAGAACTAGGCACGGGCATATGCAATCTTAGCGAATCAATTTCACCATTTTAATAATTAAAATTTTGAAATTTGTCAATTTTTACTTAAAGTGAATATAAAAATGATAATAAAAATTTGGCATATGCAATCTTGCGAATCAATTCACCATTTTAACAATAAAATTTTGAAATTTGTCAATTTCTACCTAAAGTGGAATATAAAAATGATAATAAAAATTTGAATTTATTAAATTATAGTAAAAATGGAGTCACAAAAATATATCAAGAATAATTAAAATTATTTATTATTTATCCTACTTTAAAACACCCAAAGGATTTACCTTCCATAATCCTTAGGATTATTAGTATGGAGTGTAAAATCAACATAGGTGAGTGATATTATGATTTTTTGTTTATTTATTAAAAATAAAAATGAAGAATGTTTCATGATGAAATTTGATATTTTATTTGTTGGGAAGCCTAACTTGGATGTAAGTCTTCATTATGATGTAATGTTAGGATCCTTCTTCACTTTTAGTATGGTTAGTGGTGTCATTCTCATGGTTTTGGAGTACAAATCAAAATCTTCATATTTTGTGATAGCAACTTTTTTTTGTTGGGTATTGGCATCATTACGAATGATTTTGCTCTCATGCTTAGGGAGTTCTTTCTAATTTGTGGTTGTCATCTATGTAATTTAATTACAAATTATTACTAAAATAAAATATCTTATCATGGGGTCCCATTCCATGTTAATATTGACACTATTCTGTAGTACTCAATTTATTTGTTCAAAATTATGCTCCTCATAAGTTCACATGATAATGCTTAAAGGTGGGCTTGATTTGGAGAAAATTAGCAACATGTCTCACCCACCTCAGATATAAAAATTTTAGTAAGGGACTTTTGAGTATTACTAGATTTTCATCTTACATACGTTAGGGATCTCGACTAATAAGATCACGATAATTAATTTCCTACAAACTATGATTGATGAATGATTAGAAAATGAAGAAGAGATTATAATAAATGTGTCAATAAGGAACCTTTCCTTGATGAGACAAGCAGACTCTTCAAGGCCTGCACTAATGTGAAGTGAGTTAATCATCAAGACTCTAGTTCAACATCAAAAAGATTCCTTCAAGATGTTGCATGCTCAACTCCTAGTCATTTGTTGGACCTCTATGTAAGCACAGTGGGGAATATATGAGCTAAAGGTGATGGTGATTGTAATGTACCAAGGGAGGATAATATGGGATACCTAGGGAGGTAGCCAAGGATATAACGAATGTAATGTGAATAGGCCCACTTGGTAGTTGGTGGGTAATAAATTGTTAGAATTCCATATGCTAAGCTAGATTATCAGCATTTAATTTCAATTTCATAAAAGCATATAGACAGGATCACTGAAAGAAACAGTATCACAAGAACAACACAGATTTATCATGGGAAAACCCTAATGAGAAAAACCAAGCAAAAGCTTCCTCAATATAAATGTCCCAAAAGATAAAAGGTAAAACCCAGAACTAATCCTCCTTCTTCTCCAGCTACAACTCTTTCTCTCTCTCTCTCTCTTATGCGCTACACAAGTGAGTGAGTGTGTCTCAAATGAGAGGCGCCTCATTCTATTTATATTCTTTCATTCACTTGACATTTAACCCAGTTATGTAGGCTCGAGTAAACTTAACTCAGTTATGTAGGCTTGAGTAGACATAACTGGGCTAACTTAATAATAATAACATATTCTGGAGGGTACTAATGACCCAACTTACAACGGAGGGGACTTCCTCATGACTCTTAGTAATTCTCTTGATAGGAACATCGGGGTACAAATAAATACAAATGATTCTCTCGATAGGAACATCGGGGACCAATAAAATACATTTAGAATATTCTTCGAAGTTACAATAATTCAACACTCCCCCTTAACAGGAAGGGTATTCTACAACAACAATAACAACAGGTGTAGGAGAGAGAGGGCATCATCAACATCATCAGGGTGATACATATATTAATCATTGGAAGCTTGTCATCATCTTCAACATATAGTCTTCATCTTCAAACTTCAGCAACAGCAACACTTTGACCACTCGATCAACGACATCATTTCGATCAGCAACATCATCATCTGAACTTTTGATCATCATCTAAACTTTCGATCAGCATCATCATACTCTGAACTTTCGATCCGCATCATCATCGCATTCTGATCTTTCGATCAGCAATCACCATCATCATCATACTTTGCTCTTTCGATCAACAACATCATCATCATCACATTCTGATCTTTCGATCAATAACATCATCATCATCACACTCTGATCTTTCAATCATTAATATCATCATCATCACACTCTGATCTTTCGATCAGTAACATCATCATCATCAGCAACAACCTGCAATCTACAATACAAAGATGAAAGTCGTCAGATCACTTTTGGACTTAAAGTCCAGGGATGATGCAATCCTACCACATTCTCGAGGACCGAAGTCACCGAATTTGTTATGAACAAAAGTTCAAGGATGATACAATCCTACCACA
Source organism: Pseudotsuga menziesii (assembly GCA_001517045.1). Classification (NCBI taxonomy): domain Eukaryota; kingdom Viridiplantae; phylum Streptophyta; class Pinopsida; order Pinales; family Pinaceae; genus Pseudotsuga; species Pseudotsuga menziesii. Next base: position 206,548 of record LPNX010158434.1, on the reverse strand, counting down.
TTCTCGAGTACCGAAGTCACCGGATCAGTTCTGAATAAAAGTTCAAGGATGATACAATCCTAGCACATTCTCGAGTACCGAAGTCACTGAATCAATTGTGAATAAAAGTTCAAGGATGATACAATCCTACCACATTCTCGAGTACCGAAGTCACCGGATCCTTTCTGAACAAAAGTTCAAGGACGATACAATCCTACCACATTCTCGAGTATCGAAGTCATGGGATCCGTTTTAAACAAAAGTTCAAGATGATACAATCCTACCACATTCTCGAGTACCGAAGTCACAGGATCTATTTTGAACAAAAGTTAAAGGATGATACAATCCTACCACATTCTCGAGTACTGAAGTCACCGAATCCGTTCTGAACCAAAGTTGAGGGATGATACAATCCCACCACATTCTCGAGGACCGAAGTCACCGGATCCATTATGAACCGAAGTTCAAGGATGATACATTCCCACGACATTCTCGAGGATCGAAGTCACCGAATCCGTTCTGAACCAAAGTTTAGGGATGATACAATCCCACCACATTCTCGAGGACCGAAGTCACCGGATCAATTATGAACAAAAGTTCAAGGATGATATTATCCCTCTTCATTCTCGAGGACCGAAGTCACCAAATAACTTTAGGACAAGTGTCCCGGGATGATACAATCCCACTGCAACATCATTGCTCCCCCTTTCGAGGAAGGTCTTTCCGAACAACACCAAGCTTGTCTCGAAAGTGTTTGAACTTTACTCGAGATAGAGGCTTCATCAACACATCAACAACTTGCTCATCAGTACTCACATACTAGAGCTTTATGGCTCCCTTCTGTATCATATCTGGTATGTAGAAATACCGGATTTTTAGGTGCTTCGATCTATCATGGAACACTGGGTTCTCTGACATCTTTATACAACTTTGGTTATCACAAAGAATCTCAGTAGTATCTATCTCTAGGTCAAAGAGACTTGACATCAGCTTCTAAATCCATATGGCTTCACAACTAGCAGAGCAAGCTGCTATGTATTCAGCTTTGGTCATGCTAAGAGCAATACTAGACTGTTTCTTGCTAAACCATTAAAATCAGATGCCCAATTATTTAGATAAAGTCCTTGTGGGCCCATGAAATAGGGTTTGTTGCGGAAGATAAGATATTTTTCCTCCTTAGCTTCAATGTCGAAAAGGAAGTAACCTCTCCCGACTGAGTAAGAAGCTACATTTTTTGAGATCAAGGGTCTCCAGTTTCTCTGGACCCAGTTCTCCATGGTTTTTAGGGACGACCAAAGTCCAATGAATTTCCCAATCAATGCCCTCTCTGCTAAAGAAAGGGCCACCCAGATTGTGTCCTCCGTCGGCAGAGCTACAATCGGAACTTCCTCGATTAGTTTGACGAACTTCGGAGGGGCTCCCTTAGAGGTCTTTTTTCCTTGATCAGCTACAATCTTTTCAAAAACTTATGAGAAAGGGACATTGGGCAACCCGCCCACCTTTGTCCCCATTAGCCAACGATCTCGCCAGATCTGGCTCCCGCTCAGCTCCAGAGCCAAATCACATCCTGCATGCAGATCATAGGTGCATAGATCTACTCCTATCAGAGAAGAGGACGCCTTCTAGAGGAGCTTGCGAACCAGAGAACGTAGCTGCATGCAGAAGCAATGACCAACATAATCTTCTACTGGAAAAATCGAGAAGGAGCAAGGCATGCATGATGGTGCAAGATCACCTCAAGATGCTCACGCAAGTAGATTGGTTCCTCGCTTTTCTAGATCGCAGATCACCCCAAGAAAGATCACATTATATTAGTAAAAACAAAACACATTGTTTGTTCCCCGAAGCTTTACATGCAAATGCACTAAGTAGACTCTACTCTGAAAAATAGATATTAGTTGTAGAAGCTACATCATTAATTAGTTATATTACAGGGCTCCCAGAATATGCAATGAAGCACTAAAACAAAACCACTCAAAGAGAGCGAAAAAGAGAGAAAGAGGCCAAAGGAGGCCATCTCAAATGAGCTAACAACGAAAAAAAAGTGTGCTCAAGCAAGCCCTTACAACATCATAGACCACAGTTATGTGATCTCATCCCCTGCTAAAGTGTTCATATCCAAGTGTCGGTTTAGGGGAGCCGTAGCTCAACCCCTCCTCCACCTTGGACAAAGAAAATGATCCCAAATAAAAAAATTGCCTCAAAACAGAGTTGTTTGGGTCGTCGCACATAGCATTTGTGATAGTCGCTAACTATAGAGGGTATAGTTCCACCACTAGATAACACCGACAACACAAAAGGATTCATGTTTTCCAACCACAAGGAAAGTGAGCAATCGGTAGACTCACCACAAACACCTGAGCCATTTGTCATCTCTCCATCACATATCAAAGTTGGGATCCATTGCCCCACTTGTGGAGAAGTTGTCATCGTCTTATGTTCCATGGGATCACCACCACTCCATCACCCCATTGTAAGCCAAGCTATTATCCTTGAACTCGAAGTGGGAGTCGTCGTCACTGTCGTTGAGGAGCCCATGGGAGCTCCATCATACATAGGTCGTCGTGCAAGAGCCATCTACCAGTGCTCAAGGAAAAAACGCCATTGAAACTCGCTCAATCAACCATCTAGGATGCCACTCAAGGGGGAAAGGGTTCCTTCCCTAGCCTCCAAGCTCAAATGGGAAGAAAGGACTATCAAAACCTAACCTAAGTTGCAGAGCTTTGCCTCCGCCTCATAATATTAACCCCCAGTGCTATTCTTGTTGATTAACTATTTATGTTGAGAAAAGCAAAGTGCCTTTACTACTCAATGTGAAAGAAATATGTCGCATATGAATGTCTATGTATAATGCTAATAAAATAAAAATGGGGATGAAATTAAGAATATAGAGATTCATTTATTGGCTAGGTTGAACTAGTTCATTGATCCATTTAAACGATACTCAAACCTTAACTATCGAATGATTCTTAATCATATATCGATAGTTTATTGGTTCTCATATATTCTCTTCAAAATTAAATTTTAACAAAGAAATATATTCTCTTCGAAATTATATTTTAACAAAGAAATCACTTGAATCTCTTAATAACAATCTCTTGTATATTAAGAATTGGTAATCATGATAACATGATCAAAAAGTAATCAAAGGTTTTGGGAGGGGTTCCCTCGCATCCTTTGGCCAAAAAATAGTCACATCCTTTGGCCAAAATAGTAGTAGTTCTCTTCATCCCTTCTCACCTTGAGATGACATAATACATTACACCCATAGCCAACCGTGAGTTTATGAGCAAAAAGTCAAAGTACAACAAGTATCAAATAAACACAGTTGCAAAGTCAACCTTATATATTGAGAGTGGTCACTCAACATGATCAAAGGGTGGTCAAAGGTTTTGGGAGGGGTTCCCTCACATCCTTTGGCCAAAAAGGTAGTAGTTCTCTTCATCCCTTCTCATCTTGAGATGACATTATACCCATAGCCAACGCCGAGTTTATGAGTAAAAAGCCAAAGTAGAACAAATACACAAATAAAGTCTCGCGTCTTTTAACAAAGTCTCAAAGTAAAAAAAGATGACAAAGTGGATAATTAATTTTTTTAAACATGACGTGTGGGTGGACAAGTTTAACTTTTATCAAAGGATTTAAAGGATATGCCTTCCTAAAGAAACACCTTTTGCATAAGAAAATTTAACATTACACCTAAAAAGAAATTGATTCATTCGTTTGAAGTGTCTTCTAATGCTATGAATTAAAGGATCTCAAGAAATATAAAAGAGTTTTCTTTAAGAATTTTGATTTGTTTAGACACGAGTTTATACTTTGACGGCAAAGTGGAGAATACGTCACATGGAGTGTTTAAATTCCATTATTATTAGTTATGATGAGATTTTCACAATAAATAAGTTGAATACTTAGTATTTAGATTCTTGTGTCGATACGTATGAGGAGTGTTAATAAGGAAGACCGCATTATTTATATTGAATGTCAAAGTTTTAATCCAAGTTTCACCATTAGATCATCATAATAATATCTCAAGTAGAGGTAAGTCAAGGAAGAGGGTGAGTAGATTTGGATTTATTAATAGTTTTATTTTATTTATGAAAAATTCAATAATTTAATAATGTTGATTATGTGATAGAAAACTTAATTTTAGAAATAAAATTAAAAATTAAAAAAATATTTATAAAATATCAAAATTCTTAAAAACTAAAAAAGTTTAAACATAATAAAAATGAAAAATCTAAATTAATATCATATTATATATAAGTTTTTATAAACCAATTAATTAATTCTAAAAATTATGTAAATATTTTCTAAATCAATAAAATGAAAAATCTAAATTAATATCATATTATATATAAGTTTTTATAAACTAATTAATTAATTCTAAAAATTATGTAAATATTTTCTAAATCAATATACGAGAGATCTAATAATTATGCAATAATATATTTTAATAAAACTTTAAAAGCTAATCTCTACCTTGAGAACTCTTTAGGAATACTAAAAACAAAACCTAAACTAATAACTCTTAAAAAAAATTATTGCAAAAAATTAATTGAGCTTTTATTTTAATAATTATACATTTATTTTAATGCTAATTTTGCAAAGCCTTAAATTGTAACCAGCATTTATCATATTATTATGATCCTATCTAAAGGTTTTGTTATTTAGAGTACTCAGATGTTACTTGATCAAAAGGCCTCTCAGAACCTCTTCTGATGCCTCTCAGATGCCTTTTTTGACTACTTTGATACTTTTTGACTTTGATGTGCCTTTCTCAGAAGTACCCGGTATGTCCTAACGTGGCACGTAATGTCTTTACATTAATCGGAGTAGTGAAATTGAAAATCACTGCAACTTTAGCAGGATCCACCGATATTCCTTAAGGCTTGAAATTGAAGTTTATTCAATACATCGCACAATTCATTTGGAGAATTCAATTTGATATAGAAATTGCTATAGGATGAGTCCGATAGAAAGAGTTTAGTTATTTTGATAGATAGGCGAGTTGTTGTTGAAGGGTTTTATTAGAGAGAGAGCATGAGCTTGCATGTGTTACCCAGCTTCAAGAATACCGAGGAAAGATGGACAATGGAAAATGTGTACAGGCTCTAGAGCATTGAACAAGCAATACTAGAACTTATGAGAAATTTTAACCTTCATAAAAATATATAGAAATGATTATGACTCTAGATTGGGAGAAATTAAAGCTTATAAGCCTACAAGTATATAAGGCCAAACTAAAAGTTCTATTTTTGAGATTAAATCAATACCTTAAGGCATATTCATTCTTGATAACAGGAAGCCATGTATTACTAATTCCAAGTCCTCCATCTCTATTTAGGTTACTAGGATGTTTAATTATTTCTAAATCTTCTCTGACCTTGTGTTTGAAGTAATGATTTTCTTTAGCTAGACTTTCCATGTTTTCAAGGCATATATGAATGTTTTGTGTTGAGGGAATGCTTAGCTAAGGCCAAGATACGGGCTCTCTCATTACGAATATTTGATCCATGTGCTTTGATTCTAACCTTGAAGGAACACCCTGTCTCGCCAATATAGAATTTCCCATATGAACAAGTAGCCTTATACACACTGTGACATTATTGTTGGTCAATAGACACTGCGACATTATTGTTGGTCAATGGGATCCTTTACTGAATTAATGTTATGCTTAATTATTTCAGTAGGTTTGAATGAGGTGGAGTTTTCCTTTTTCTTTAAGACTCTAGAAATTTTGTCCATGACTCCTCTAATGTAAGGAAGATAGGATTTCAAGGTTTCTAGTCGGTTATGACGGGGAAATTTGTGCTCATCCTTTCTTAAGGCCTTGTGAATGTATTTTTTCCTATATCCAATGTTTTGAAAACCCTTGGAAAGGTGGTGTTTTTCTTTTGTAGCATGTTCTTCATCAGAGATTCTAATAGCCCTAATAGCTAAAGTGTTGAGGACACGCAACTTTGTGGGAAGGTGGTGTCAGAGAGGTTGTATGGAGGTAGCTATTTGTTTGAGTCTTCTTCCCGTGGACTTGATGTCCTAAAGTTCCATCATGCTTCTTGGAAATCAGTACATCAAGGAAATTAGTGCTCCCATTATCTAATTCTAATAGCCCTAATAGCTAAAGTGTTGAGGACAACCAACTTTTGGGACTGGTGGTGATGAGAGTTGGCATGGAGGTATATGTCTGTGTGACTCTTCTTCATGTGGACTTGATGTCCTAGAGTTCCATCATGATTCTTGGAAATCAGTATAGCAAGGAAGGGAATACACCCATTATCTAATTCTAATGTCCCTAATAGCTAAAGTGTTGAGGACATTATACTTTTGCGAGGGGTGGTGATGAGAGTTAGCATGGAGGTAACTATCTGTGTGAGTCTTCTTCCTGTGGACTTGATTTCCTAGAGAGTCCATCATGATTCTTGGAAATTAGTACATAAAGGAATGGAATAATCACATTATCTAATTATAATAGCCATATTAGATAAAGTGTTGAGGACACCTAACTTTTGGGAGGGGTGGTGATGAGAGTTGGCATGGAGGTAGCTGTTTGTACGAGTCTTATTCATGTGGACTTAATGTCCTAGAGTTCTATCATGCTTCTTGGAAATCAATACATCGAGGAAGGGAATACTCCCATTATCTAATTATAGTAGCCCTAATATCAAAACTATTGAGGACAACCAACTTTTGGGAGGGGTGGTGATGAGAGTTGGCATGGAGGTATCTATCTATGTGAGTCTTCTTCCTATGGAATTGATGTCCTAGAGTTCCATCATGTTTCTTGGAAATCAATACATCAAGGAAGGCAATAGGCAATACTCTCATTATATAATTCTAATATCCATAATAGCTAAAGTGTCGAGGACACCCAACTTTTGGGAGGGGTGGTGATGAGAGTTGGCATGGAGGTAGCTATCTATGTGAGTATTCTTCCTATGGATGTCCTATAGTTCCATCTCGCTTCTTGGAAATCAGTACATCAAGGAAGAGAATGCGCCCATTATCTAATTCTAATATCCCTAATAGCTAAAGTGTTGAGGAAACCCAACTTTTGGGAGGGTTGGAGATGAGAGTTGGCATGGGGGTAGTTATTTGTGTGAGTATTCTTCATGTTGACTTGATGTCCTTGTTATATATATATTAATTGTAAATATTAATACATATGGATATTCATAATTCATAATTAATAAATAGCTATTAGTAAACTATTCTAAAATGACGCATCCTTTCATGGATGGTATCCAAAGTGCCTTTCCAATTTATATATATATGACACTCACTTCGTAATCTTTCATCATCATTCATCTTTAATATTTATTTTATATTTTCAATATGGAATTATTTTCCATTGGTTGATTATTCAACTGTGTAATCATTGAGAATATTTGGATACGGATATTACATTGGTATCAAAGCCAACCCTTCCTAGGGATTTTGTTGAACTCCGACTTGTGGCCAAAATGTTCAAGGTTTCCTTGAATTTAGGTCTTTGACCTCATAGTGGCTTTTAGCCATCCATATTCAGAGTTTCTCTGGTAAAAAATGGTTTTTGACCAAAAATTGGCCTTTGGCCATTTGAATTAAATTGAAGAAGTATTAATTCCACTCCAAATATGAAGCAAGAACGAGAGGGGAAAATGAAGAATAAAAAAGAATTATCAACAAAATAAATAAAAGGGGAAAAGTTAAAAAACATAAGTTAAAAAGAAAATTTAAAAAACATGTTCAAGGTTTCTCGAATTTAGGTCTTTGACCTCACAATGGCTTTTAGCCATCCATATTCAGAGTTTCTCTCGTAAAAATGGGTTTTCGACCAAAAATTGGCCTTTGGCCATTTGAATTTCATTGAAGAAGTATCAATTCCACTCCAAATATGAAGCAAAAACGAGAGGGGAAAATGAAGAATAAAAAAAAAAAGAAAAGAAAAAGAATTACGAAGAATAAAAAAATCAAAAAAGGAAAAAGAATCATCAACAAAAGAAATAAAAGGGGAAAAGTTAAAAAACATAATTCATAAAACCACCCATGGTTTTATGAAATAGCCCATGGTTTTAGGAATNATATATTATTAATATTAATACATATTGATATTCATAATTCATAATTAATAAATAGTTATTAGTAGACTATTCTAAAATGACTCATCCTTTCATGGATGCCATATCCAAAGTGCCTTTTCAATTTATATATATATATGGCACTCACTTTGTAATATTTCATCATCATTCATATTTAATATTTATTTTATATTTTCAGTATAGAATTATTTTCCATTGGTTGATTATTCAACTGAGTAATCATTGAGAATATCTAGATACAGATATTACAGTCCTAGAGTCCATCATGGTTCTTGTAAATCAGTACATCAAGGAAGGGAATACTCGAATTATCTAATTCTAATAGCCCTAATAGATAAAGTGTTGAGGACACCCAATTTTTGGAAGGGTAGTTGGCATGGAGGTAGCTATATTTGTGAGTCTTCTTCCTAAGAACTTGATGTCCTAGAGTTCCATCATGCTAGTTGGAAATCAGTACATCAATGAAGGGAATACTCCCATTATCTACTTCTAATATCCCTAACATATAAATTAATTTATATTTTTCTTTTATAGGTTTAGATCCTTTTAGATTTTAAGGATTTTGATACTTTCTAGGCTTCTTTTTAAGTTTTAGTTTTCATTCCTGGGGTTAGGTTTTCATCATATAGCCAACATTATCAAGCCATTGGATTTCTCATGAATGAAATATGAACTATTAATATATCCAAATATGTTAATCCTCTACTTGACTTATTGTCCTAATGATGAACCTTGATATAAGTTGAATAGTTTTATATTATCTACACTAACTATTATTATATTCTTATACATATGTAATTAATTACATTTATTTAAAATTAACTTAAGTTGCTTTCCAAATACTAGAACAAAGACTCCAACTTAACCTAAGCTAGTAATGGTGGCCCTCTTAATCATCATCCATCCACCTCCTCCCTTCCCATCCCATAAATTTAGCAAGCTACACATCAGCCAAAATCATCATTTGACGAAACATTCTAGCATTTATCATGAATTCCTTATCATTTCCCCTTCTCAATTTGATAGCTTGACAACACAAAACCCTCATGAGACATCATTCCCCCAACTCCCTTCATACTTTCCTCTCCTCATCTTCCCTAATTTGTCACATTCATTAACACCCTCTTTCTATCCTCATGTGACTCCCACCTCACCTACTTTTTACCCTTTGACTTGAACCTTGTTGAAATTATTTGTGCCTTATCAAACTAGGAGTCCCCCTCAAACCCCTATATTAAAATCTCTCTTGCTTCTCCAACATTGAAGCAAAAGAAGACTCCTCCAAAGTGTATAAGGACTTTCCCTAGATACATGCATATTGGCATACTAGATGAGGAGGTTCAAATAACCATCCTCATGTATTCTCTAGAGATTTTATTGGAAAATCTAGTGGAGGAAGTGAGCTCTCTGAAAGGAAATGAAGGGATGGGTGGTTCCTGAATGGATGATGACACTAGGCTATGCACCTATATGCATTTTGGTTCAAGGGGGTTTGCAACCTTCCACTTTAGAACACAATAGGACCATGAAAAGTCATAGCAAAATACCCTCATTTCAACAATTTCACTTGCTTATACATCAAATACCAGGTTCCTAGCTTTGACCAATACCGAGAAAGGATCACTAAGATCCCCATATGGACAAGGCTTCCTAACTTTACCTTGGAATTCTAGGTATAGTTAAGAAAAATATGGACCATTGCTTCCTAAGGGGGAACGACTGATCCAAGCAGTCATTTGAGGTATCAAGGATAAGATGGGGACATCAATAAAATACAATGACCATACACTAGAGATGGGCATTAACAATTGCAAAAACATGTGTTGAAATAGATGTAAATGAAGGTCTACTAGAAAACACAAAACTAACCTATGGAGAAAGTTCCCATTGGAAAAGATTTGATTTCATAAATGTCCCTTTTACATGTAGATTTTCTAGGGATATTGGTCATTCCCAATACACTTGTCCCTAGAGGATGGTGGATTGAAAGCATCATTAGGAACATGGGGAGGAGAAGTAGGCTACGAGTAATCCCTATATACATTCCCTCTCTAGTGAAGCACCCTCGAAGGGAAAATACATTGGAAAATAACCACTTATCCTTGACTTGGTCTTGTCGGCCCTTGTCCTCCTTATCCATCCACAGTGTCGAACAACTAGAAGACTTGTCTCATGCTTTGAAAAAGTTAAAGGAGGACCCAATATGGAACAAACACAAATTAAAACGCGGGTCTCTTCACATCACCCTCCTTGTTCAACGCTCCCTATCTTGAATCTCCACCCATCCCAACCCCATCCAATACCCTTTTGACTACTCCACTACCCTCTCCACCTTTTGACCACCCCACAACACCCTACATACCCATACGATGTTGATCTTGAACCTCCTAAAGGGGAAATCCCACCAAGATTATTTCCCCCTCACACCCATGGAATTCATTTTCTTTAAATTGAGTAAATTTGTGCATTGTTACCCCACCCATTCCAAAGCCAAAAAATCCTCTTAAACTCCTTCTTAGACCTTCTCTAGTGGCCTCAACATGGTCCCATACATGGGATTTGTAAGAAGATAACATGAAGAAAACAAAAAACAACAAAGGTTATTTTCAAATAAACATTGAGGTACAAGAAGGTCGGAAAAAGGGAATCATTGAAGCACTTAGAGAACTAGAATCCCCCAAGGAAGGTGAGAAATGATCATAATCTTCATAAACAATAAGGACTTGGGATCAATACAAAAGTGATATTCTTGCATTAATTAATTTTTTTCATAAGTTTGGTGTATCCTTTATTCAAGAAATCATGATTTCTAATGTTGCATGCAAACACTCTCTATGGAAGATGTTCCAGATTAGTCATTTGAATGTGTTAGCTATGTAGGCCTACCCAAAGGCCCTGTGTTGTCTTAGAACATCTCCTTCCACCTCATAAGTTGTAAAAACTCTTAATGGTGTTTCTCCCTTCGACCTAGTTTCAAACCCTTGTTTGTTTGTCAACAAAGCCCAAGATATTGACCCGACAGAGCAGGGCTCATTTGGTAGCACTTGTGACACAGATGTAGTCTCGTCCGAGATATTTCTTATGGGTAACTTCCAGAACCAGGTTTTTGTAGCTGTTCAGGTATTTCCTCTTCTTTGGCAGCTTACTAGGTTGCTCGACCGAAGCCGGTGGTTATATTACTTATTATTATTGCATGCATTCAATATATAACTCTACTTATCCGTCGACGGAGATTACAACAGTTAATATAATGCCATATTGGCGCTTCCAACTAACAATAGTGCAACATATGCGTATAAGCACTCATTCATAAGAAAATACACATAAACTCATTCACAACATACATTCATTCAACATAAGCACATTCATCAAATATACACATAGACAACATTTAACGCGGAAACCCATCTGGGAAAAACCATAAAGGTGCTCTTCATCTGGCATGAGAAATATATGGCACCTTTTGTCTACGCACTTAGCTTGTAGACTCTATTCTAGATCTTCTTCTAAAATCTATACAAACATCTCTCTCCTCTCATGCTCTCTAGTCTTAGGTATCTGTAGTTTCCTCTCCTTCACTCCACTGTCGATCCACACACAGCCTGGATCGACTCTCTCTTCTCTACAACTCTACAACTCTTCGACTCTACATCTCTTCTAAGACAAAAACCTACAACAACCTATCAATAGAACTAAACTCTCTAAGTGTGTAACTTTGTGGAAGTAACCCACACACCTCTTGGGTTCTCCATTTTATAGACTCTTACACGTCATAGTCAATCGACTTCATTTTGTTAACCGTCGGGATGTCATTCATATTCTTGTACATTTAGTTACAACTTTCAGGAGGCACTATTGGCATTGGATCTACACCTGTAAGTGGAAGCACTGTAATCGCTGCTATGACCTCGACATCCACATAATTTTTTATGTCGAGGCATAGGAAGCCACTGTGGAATGATACCAATAATTGTTTTACACATCCATTCACCTTTGTGCTCTAGCTGAAATGCGATATATACATCAACGATAATAAACCTTCTTGGTCCAATCCTCTTGCCCATTCCATTGGAACTAGGCGCTTCAGGATGTATGGTGTATCTTGTATAAGAACCATGTAGTTATTCATGTCCAATTATGGAAATTTATGTATGTCGTGATCGACAAAGGTCAACTTCTTAAGGTTTGAAGAATGTTATGTGATACCCTAACTCCTTTCGGGACAGATGGTGCTACCAGTGGTTACCGTGCATTCTTCGGAACCCTGATTTTTGGCGCATCAAATTGTCTCGGTGGAATATGTGGTGGCAGCATAGTCAAAAACCCTAGTTATTCCTCCTCCTTTGGTGGTGGTGGTGGTGGTTCTACTGGTTCTTTATTCTTGTGGATATAAGAGCACTTCCCCATTCATGAACTAGGTGGGTTTGATTGTAACCTTACTGTAGGGATAAATGGAACTTGTTCACCTTCTTCTGCAGCCACAGGATGAGGTGGAACATATCCAGTTGTGTCTTCCATAATGGGTGTGGGTGATGTGGTCATGACACCTGATTATTGAACTGTGCTAGTAGTAGAAATCAAAATAACCATGCTCCATGGAAAACTCACTTCATCTATTGTAGTTGCAGACAATAATCTCTCCCTTGAATGCAACAGAATGAAGTGAATACTTGGGTGTGAATGGTGATAACGTCTAGCTGTTCATTCCATCAATCCTCCACACGAGTGAGGAATTAATGGAAAGGTAGTTGTCATTTCCCTCACATGGGCTTCGTCCGAATGATTATTAGGAAACTTCTTAAAACTATGTAAATATTTTCTAAATCAATATACGAGAGATGTAATAATGATGTAATAATGTATTTTAATAAAAATTTAAAAGTTAATGTCTACCTTGAGAACTATTTAGGAATACTAAAAGCAAAACCTAAACTAATAACTCTTAAAAAAAATTATTGCAAAAAATTAGTTGAGATTTAATTTTAATAATTATACATTTTTTTTTAATTCTAATTTTGCAAAGCCTTAAATTGTAACCAACATTTATCATATTAGTATGATCCTATCTAAAGGTTTTGTTATTTGGAGTAGCATCCAATACTAGAACTTATGAGAATTTTTAACCTTCATAAAAATATATAGAAATGATTATGACTCTAGATTGGGAGAAATTAAAGCCTATAAAGCCTAAAAGTATATAAGGCCAAACTAAAAGTTTTATTTTTGAGATTAAATCAATACCTTAAGGCATATTCATTCTTGATAACGGGAGGCCATGTATTACTAATTTCAAGTCCTCCATCTCTATTTAGGTTACTAAGATGTTTAATTATTTCTAAAGCTTCTCTGACCTTGCGTTTGAAGTAATGATTTTCTTTAGCGAGACTTTCCATGTTTTCAAGGCATATATGATGTTTTGTGTTGAGGGAATGCTTAGCTAAGGCCAATATAAGGCCAAGATAGAGGCTCTCTCATTATGAATATTTGCTCCATGTGCTTTGATTCTAACCTTGAAGGAACACCTTGTCTCGCCAATATAGAATTTCTCACATGAACAAGTAGCCTTATAGACACTGCGACATTATTGGTCGTCAATGGGATCCTTTATTGAATTAATTTTATGCTTAATTCTTTTCGTAGGTTTGAATGAGGTGGAGTTTTCCTTTTTATTTAAGACTCTAGCAATTTTGTGTTAGATTTTTATCATTTAAGCTAGTATTATATTAGGATCTTTAACTAAGAGAATAACAAGCACAACAATCAAACACAAGAGACAATGAACACAATGTTTTTCCTCGAGGAAACCATAAAGGAGAAAACCCCGCAACTTCCTCAGAGATAGAATCAACACCAAAATAAAAACCCCAAAAACAGTAAGATGATCTCCCGACAACAGTAGTCTCTCTCTCTCTCTTATCCCAACAACTTCTTCTCTCTGAGTGTGAGTGAATGTGTGATAAATAGAGAGGCTCACTCTCTATTTATACTAATTCCTGACTTGACAATAACTCACTAGGGCCGACTTCTCTAGGAGAGTCTAATAACCCTAGGGCCCCACAACTGCGGGGACTTTAACCCTTGATCAATAGGAGGGCTACCCACAATGACTTGACATGACTTGTTTACATTATTGAATCTCCTGATAGGAACATCGGGGCATGACATGACTCAAATACATTACAGACACTTCCCGGAATAAACATCGAGGTACAATACATAAGATATACAGATGAATACATTCCAAAGTGACAAATACATCAACACTCCCTCTTAACTAGGAAGGTATTCTCTCGACACAATTTGTCAGCACTGGTCTTCTTCTTTGTATCAACTGGATCATCATCGAGTTCTTGTCATCTTCATCTTCAAGTCATCTTTATCATCGGATCTATATCATCACTCGATATGGATCATTACTGGAACACCATCACTGGATTTGGATCATCACTGCTGGATCATCACCACTGGATCATCATCACGAGTGATATCTCATGATTCTTCTCGTCACAGGAAGTTCTATAGAGCCATCCCTTTTTCATGCTGGTTGTAGGCCTAATGTCCATGTAGGTCTTCTTCAGTGCTTATATCTGACACTAAGTCAGAATGGCCTGCCCAACACTTACATCTGACCATGAGAGGAACACATCCAACACCATGTTAGAAAGGCACACCCAACACTCACATCTGACCAAGGGAGGAACACATCCAAGAACCATGCCAGAAAGGCCCAGCACTTACATTCACCAACATGATAGGACACACCTACTATCATCTATGAAAAGGCACAACACTCACAACCACCAGCATGATAGGACACACCTACTATCATATGTGGAAAGGCTCAGCACTCACATCCACAAGCATGGTAGGACACACCTACTACTATATGTGGAAAGGCACAACACTTACAATCACCAGCATGGTAGGACACACCTACTACCATCTGTGAAAAGGCACAGCACTCATCCACTAGCATGATAGGACACACCTACTATCATATGTGGAAAGGCACAACACTCACATCCACCAGCATGGTAGGACACACCTACTACCATCTGTGGAAAGGAACATAACTCACATCCACCAGCATGGTAGGACACACCTACTACCATCTGTGGAAAGGAACATAACTCACATCCACCAACATGGTAGGACACACCTACTACCATATGTGGAAAGGCACAACACTCACATCTGATCATGTGGGAACCAATCCCACAGTCACATTAGAATGACTCTCAGCCCTAGGCTGAGGATTCCTGGTAACTGACTAGGTGCCTCCATTCTCCTAGAGAATGGCCTTCAACACTTATATCTGATCATGTGGGAACACATACCGCAATCACATCAGAATGGACCTGCACTTATATCTGATCATGTGAGAACACATCCCATAGTCATCTCAGAATGACCCTCAGCTCTAGGCTAAGTATTCTTGGTAACTGACCAGGTGCCTCCATTCAGAGAATGGAACTCAACGCTTATATCTAATCATGTAGGAACCAATCCTATAGTCACATCAGAATGGCCCAGCATTCATATCTGACATGGAAGGAACCAATCCTCTCACCAGGACAGAATGGCTCAGCCCTTACATCTAACCATGGAAGGAACCAATCCTCTCACCATGTCTGAATGGCTCATGGACTCATCACTTTCCCTTGGAGGGAACCTTGATCTGGAGAACACCAAGCTTCTCCCTGAAGTATTCAAACTTCACTCTGGCCAATGGCTTAGTCAACACATTAGTTATCTGTTCATCCGTCGCAATATACTGGAGCTTCACTGCTCCTCTCTGCACCATATCCCTGATATAGTGATACTTGATCTCGATATGCTTTGACTTGTCATGGAACACTGGGTTCTCCAATAACTTCACACAACTTTGGTTGTCGCAATATGTACAAGTAGCATCCAACTGGATATCAAATAAATCAGACAGTAGCTTCCTCAACCATACTGCCTCACAACTAACTGAATAAGCTACGATATACTCTGCTTCAGCTGTACTTAGTACCATGCAAGACTGTTTCCTGATAAACCAAGAGATCACACCTGATCCCATACTGAAGCAGCACCCTGAAGTGTTATTCCTATCGATGGCACTACCTACCCAATCTGAATCAACATAACTCTCCAAGTTAATCTTCTGATTCACCTCATACTTGAGCCGATAATTAACTATACCCCTCAGGTACCTCAGAATATGCTTTGCAGCAATCAAGTGAACATGTCTTGGATCTGCCAGGAACTGGCTCAAGGTGTTCACAGCAAAGCAAATATCCGGTCTTGTATTCGTTAGGTACATCAAGGACCCAATCATCTGACGATACATCATAGCATCAACCGATTCTTATGAAGCATCGCTCAATAGCTTCAGGTTCAATGCCATAGGTGTGGCCATGGACTTGTAGTCCATCATCCCAAACCTGTTTAGGGTCTTTATCGTATAATTCCCTTGTCCCAGGGAAATTCCATCTGCATTCTGCCACACCTCCATGCCTAGAAAATAGTGCATCATACCCAAGTCCTTCATTTCAAACTCGACAGCAAGCTTCCTCTTCGCATCATAAATCAACCCATCCATAACTGTCACAAACAGATCATCTACATATAGTAGGAGTATCACTGGGTTACCATATTCAACCTTGTAGTAAAGGTTGGAACCTGCTTTACGTTTGGTAAAGACCAAACTAGATAGAAAGCTGTCAATTCTGCCATACCATGTCCTGGGTGCCTATTTCAAACCGTACAGGGCTTTCTTCAATTTACACACATGAGTCTCCCTGTCATGTGTCTCAAAACTGAGTGGCTGCTCCACATACACTTCCTCTTCCACTACACCATTCAAGAAAGCAGTCTTGACATCCATCTGGTGTATCTTCCATTTCATCACTATAGGCAGAGCAAGTATTGATCTGATGGAAGTGTATCTGGCTACAGGTGCAAAAGTTTCCTCATAATCTATTCCTTCTTTCTGGGAGAAGCCATGAGGCACAAATCTTGCTTTATATTTTTCTATGCTACCATCTGCAGGATGCTTGATCTTGTAGATCCATTTGGAAGTTACAACAGACTTCCCTTCTGGTCTTGGGACAATATCCCATACATCATTCTTCATGATCGATCGATACTCTTCGATCATAGCATCCTTCCATTGTTTCCTTTCTGCTGCTTCTTTATAGTTGGAAGGTTCTTTATCGATGAAGTCACATAATAAGGCTACATAACCGGAGTAGGACCTGGTTGATTTTTGTTCTCTGTGATTTTCTTCTGGAGCCCCATATCTTTTTGCACCTTGGATACCTTCTCGTACCCAAGCAGTTTTCCTCTTGTGAGGATTCTTCTCCTGAGGTGGATCTACAGGTTCTTCTAATTCTTGATCTTCTTCTTGAATTTCTTTGTTCATGGTTGTGTCATGAATTTTGGGTGCTTTTTTTTTCTTTAGGTTCTTCAGCAGGTCTCTTTCTGGATTTGTTGTAAGCAAAGTCTTCATCAAATGTTACGTCCCTGCTGATGTCAACCTTCTTGAATCATGTGAAGTATATTCTGTAAGCCTTCGAGCTTTTAGAGTATCCCACAAATACACCCTTCTTTCCTGAAGGATCTAACTTTGTCCTCTTTTCTTTCGGAATGTGTATGTACATTGGACAGTTGAATATTCTGAGATGGCTGAATTTTGGTTTCTTGCTAGAAAAGACTTCTTCAGGTGTCTTGTTCTCAAGTACTCTGTGTGGAGTACAGTTCTGTACATACACCACTGTTCTGGCAGCTTCTGCCCATAGATGCATGGGAAGATCTTGATCATGAACCATGGCCCTTGTAGCTTCCATGATCATTCTATTCTTCCTTTTTGCAACCCCATTCTATTGTGGATTACATGGAGTAGTTAACTCCCTCTTAATCCTTGAATCTTTGCATAATGCTTTGAATTCATTTGATGTGAATTCTCCACCATTATCTGATTGAAAGGTTTTGATCTTCTTTTCTATATGGTTCTCAATCAAGGCTTTGAATTCCTTGAACTTGCTAAATACTTCGTCTTTGTTCTTCAAGAAGTATATCCATGTCTTCCTAGAAAAATCATCAATAAAAGAAACATAGTATACATACCCACTTAATGAACTTGATGACATTGGACCACATACATCAGAGTGAATGATTTCCAAGATTCCTTTTGCCTTGCTCTCGCTAATTGAAAATGTCTTCTTTGTGTTCTTTCCTTTTGCACATCCTTTGCAGACTCCATCATGTTTTTCCTGGGTTTCTTGAAGACCTTCAACAACTTTTCTTGCAGGTGGTAGTGCTCTGTAATGCACATGTGCAAGCCTTCTATGCCAAAGTTCATTTGGCTCTACTGTGTCATGGACCAAGGCTTGTTCTGGATGGCCCTTCAATTTGTATAGATCTCCCTCTTGTTCCCCAATTACTATTGCATCATCAATAGTATTTCCCTTTGGCCACATGAGAACTTGGCCATCTACAAATGCAACCCTCATGCCTTTTGCATCTAATGCATATATGGAGAGGAGGTTCTTCTTTAGTCATGGTACAAACAATACATCCTTCATCGTCATAGACTTTCTAGAGTCCAGCTTATAGGAGGATTCCCCACTACCTTTTATTGGATACTGGTAGTCATCTCCAAGTTTCACCTTATGGGGTGATTCATGTTCTGATATTTTCACAAGGACTCTTTGAATCCTGTCATATGTTTGGAATCCCCACTGTCTATAAGCCAATCATTTCTTCCATGTGTAATGTTTCCCGTGAGAGCGAAAATCAAGACATATTCTTCATCACTTGAAGAATCATCACTTTCTTGTCTGATTCTCTTTGTGGAAGGTTCATCATCCTCTGCAGCATGAGCATGATGTCTTCTCTTGTTTCCCTTCTTCTTGCGAGAGACATTTTTGTTTCTAGGACATTCTCTAGCATAGTTTCCTTTCTCGTCACATGTATAACATCTAATTCTAGACAAATCTTTTCTAGTGTTACTTTTATGGAAGTGCTTAACTTTGGGGTGATGAGAACTTCTTTTCTTGGAGTGTACTGTTAGAACTTGATCTTCACTTCCCATCTTTTATTCTTGAGCTGCTATCTGAGCTTCTTCATGAGAGCATTCTTCCCATAGTCTGCTGAACTTGACTAGCTTCTTTCTGGCACAGATCCCTTGAATAAAGGAGTCCCATGATCTAGGGAGACCATTCAAGGTGGTCATTACAATCTCTGCATTCTCCACTTCTTCATCAACTACTTCAAGTTGTTATTTGATATGGGAGACCCTGATGAAGTATGACTGTATGGTCTCCGCATTCTAGATCTTCACATTCTTCAACTGGTTCCTCAAAGTCATCTTCTGGTTTATGTTCTTTCCTTCAAACAGTTTGGTCAGGGCACCAAACATAGCTTTAGGTGTCTTTAGGGAGGACACATGTGGTATGAGGTGATACTTGATTGAATTAGCAATAATCCTCTTAGCCATGACCAACTTCTTTTTGTGTAAGGCCTTAGCCTCATCTCCCTCTGGAACTGGAACCTCCTCATTGATGTAGGAGTCCAACTCATTTTCTTCTAGGACCAGGGAGATCCTATACTTCCAGTCTTGGAAGTTATCAGCTCCCTCAAGATTTTCATCAAGCTTGGTATGACGAGACATCTTAATTGAGAATCTCAAATGGAAATATAAAAGATTTATATCTTACCAAGTTAAGATGTCGGAACTGGATCTGGAGCTGAATTTCTGCAGAGCTTGTTCAGGAGCAGATTAGGGTTTGACTTTCTTGGAGTTCTGTCCAACCAAAAACTTTGATCTTGATCTATAAACTTAGATTTTGAGGAGGAGATCAATCCAGGCCTGGGCTGACTCAAAAATTCCACTTCTGTGGAAAGCCCTAATTCCCGGCAGTAGTGTTGGGTCAAAAACTGAAAATGCTCAGAATCAGATTCTGCTTCGACAGAAAGATGCACCCTGGAAAGGAGAGTTAGTCCAACCTTATTTTGCTTAAAATCTATGGAGAGAGATCCAAAAAATAGGAAGCCCTAGTTTCCCCAGCTGCACAGTATCTTCTTCTTAGGTTAGCTTTGATACCATGTTAGATTTTTATCATTTAAGCTAGCATTATATTAGGATCTTTAACTGAGAGAATAACAAGCACAACAATCAAACATAAGAGACAATGAACACAATGTTTTTCCTTGGGGAAACCATAAAGGAGAAAACCCCGCAACTTCCTCAGAGATAGAATCAACACCAAAAGCAAAACCCCAAAAATAGTAAGATGATCTCCCGACAGGAGTAGTCTCTCTCTCTCTTGTCCCAACAACTTCTTCTCTCTTACTTATGCTCTACAACTGAGTGTGAGTGAAAGTGTGATAATTAGAGAGGCTCACTCTCTATTTATACTAATTCCCGACTTGACAATAACTCAATAGGGCCAAATTCTCTAGGAAAGTCTAACAACCCAAGGGCCCCACTACTGCGGGGACTTTAACCCTTGATCAATAGGAGGGTTACCCACAATGACTTGTTTACATTATTGAATCTCCTGATAGGAACATCAGGGCATGACATGACTCAAATACATTACAGACACTTCCCTTAATAAACATCGGGGTACAATACATAAGATATACAGATGAATACATTCCGAAGTTACAAATACATCAACATTTTGTCCATGACTCCTCTAATGTAAGGGAGGTAGGATTTCAAGGTTTCTGGTTGGTTATGACGGGGAAATTCGTGCTCATCCTTGCTTAAGGCCTTGTGAATGTATTTTTTCCTATATCCAATGTTTTGAAAACCCTTGGAAAGGTGTTGTTTTTCTTTCGTAACATGTTCTTCATCAGAGATTCTAATAGCCCTAATAAATAAAGTGTTGAGGACACCCAACTTTGTGGGAAGGTGGTGTCACAGAGATGGCATGGAGGTAGCTACCTATGTGAGTCTTGTTCCTATGGACTTGATGTCCTAAGTTCCATCATGCTTCTTGGAAATCAGTACATCAAGGAAATGAATACTCCCATTATCTAATTCTAATAGCCCTAATAGCTAAAGTGTTGAGCACAACCAACTTTTGGGATTGGTGGTGATGAGAGTTGGCATGGAGGTATCTATCTGTGTGACTCTTCTCCATGTGGACTTAATGTCCTAGAGTTCCATCATGCTTCTTGGAAATCTATACATCAAGGAAGGGAATACACCCATTATCTAATTCTAATATCCCTAATAGCTAAAGCGTTGAGGACACCATACTTTTGCGAGGGGTGGTGCTGAGAGTTAGCATGGAGGTAACTATCTGTGTGAGTCTTCTTCCCGTGGACTTGATTTCCTAGAGAGTCCATCATGCTTCTTGTAAATTAGTACATAAAGGAATGGAATAATCCCATTATCTAATTATAATAGCCCTATTAGATAAAGTGTCGAGGACACCTAGCTTTTGGGAGGGGTGGTGATGAGAGGTTGCATGGAGGTAGCTATTTGTGTGAGTCTTATTCAGGTGGACTTAATGTCCTAGAGTTCTATCATGATTCTTGGAAATCAATACATCGAGGAAGGGAAAACTCCCATGATCTAATTATAGTAGCCCTAATATCAAAACTGTTGAGGACAACCAACTTTTGGGAGGGGTGGTGATGAGATTTGGCATGGAGGTATCTATCTATGTGAGTCTTCTTCCTATGGAATTGATGTCCTAGAGTTCCATCATGTTTCTTGGAAATCAATTCATCAAGGAAGGCAATACTCTCATTATATACTTATAATATCCCTAATAGCTAAAGTGTTGAGGACACCCAAGTTTTGGGAGGGGTGGTGATGAGAGTTGGCATGGAGGTAGATATCTATGTGAGTATTCTTCCTATGGACATGATGTCCTATAGTTCCATCTCACTTCTTGGAAATCAGTACATCAAGGAAGAGAATGCTCCCATTATCTAATTCTAATATCCCTAATAGCTAAAGTGTTGAGGACACCCAACTTTTGGGAGGGTTTGAGATGAGAGTTGGCATGGGGGTAGTTATTTGTGTGAGTCTTCTTCATGTTGACTTGATGTCCTTGTTATATATATATATATAGCTATTAAATATCAATATTAATTGCAAATATTAATACATATTGATATTCATAATTCATAATTAATAAATAGCTATTAGTAAACTATTATAAAATGACACATCCTTTCATGGATGGTATCCAAACTGCCTTTCCAATTTATATATATATGGCACTCACTTTGTAATCTTTCATCATCATTCATCTTTAATATTTATTTTATATTTTCAATATGGAATTATTTTCCATTGGTTGATTATTCAACTGAGTAATCATTGAGAATATTCAGATACAGATATTACATTGGTATCAGATCCAACCCTTCCTAGGGCTTCTGCTGATCTCCGGCTTGTGGCCAAAATGTTCAAGGTTTCCTTGAATTTAGGTCTTTGGCCTCACAGTGGCTTTTAGCCATCCATATTCAGAGTTTCTCTGGTAAAAATTGGGTTTTGACCAAAAGCTAGCCTTTGGCCATTTGAATTTCATTGAAGAAGTATTAATTCCTCTCCAAATATGAAGCAAGAACGAGAGGGAAAAATGAAGAATAAAAAAAAATTATGAAGAATAAAAAAAACAAAAAAGGAAAAAGAATTATCAACAAAAGAAATAAAAGGGGAAAAGTTAGAAAAACATAAGTTAAAAAGAAAATTTAAAAAACATGTTCAAGGTTTCTTGAATTTAGGTCTTTGACCTCACAGTGGCTTTTAGCCATCCATATTCAGAGTTTCTCTAGTAAAAAAGGGTTTTTGACCAAAAATTGGTCTTTGACCATTTGAATTTCATTGAAGAAGTATTAATTCCTCTCCAAATGTGAAGCAAGAACGAGAGGGAAAAATGAAGAAAAAAAAACAAAAAAAGAAAAAGAATTATGAAGAATGAAAAAACAAAAAAGGAAAAAGAATTATCAACAAAAGGGGAAAAGTTAAAAAACATAATTCATAAAACCTCCCATGGTTTTATGAAATAGCCCATGGTTTTAGGAAATAGCTCGTAGTTTTACTTACAATATTTAAATTATAAACGAGTTTTATAAAGCATGCTTTGAGGACAAAGCATCATGAACCGGGAGGCAATATATATATATATATATATATACCAATGTTAATTGTTAATATTAATACATATTGATATTCATAATT
>LPNX010158434.1:107572-183181 GCA_001517045.1 Pseudotsuga menziesii | reverse complement strand
TATATATATATATATATATATATATGGCACTCACTTTGTAATCTTTCATCATCATTCATCTTTAATACTTATTTTATATTTTCAATATGGAATTATTTTTCGTTGGTTGATTATTCAACTAAGTAATCATTGAGAATATCCGGATACGGATATTACAGTTCTAGAGTCCATCATGGTTCTTGTAAATCAGTACATCAAGGAAGGGAATACTCCAATTATCTAATTCTAATATCCCTAATAGATAAAGTGTTGAGGACACTCAACTTTTGGGAGGGTGGTGATGAGAGTTTGCATGGAGGTAGCTATGATGTCTTAGAGTTCCATCATGCTTCTTGGAAATCAGTACATCAAGGAAGGGAATACTCCCATTAACTACTTCTAATATCCCTAACATATAAATTAATTTAGATTTTTCTTTTATAGGTTTAGATCCTTTCAGATTTTAAGGATTTTGATACTTTCTAGGCTTATTTTGAAGTTTTCATTTTCATTCCTAGGGTTAGGTTTTCATCATATAGCCAACATTATCAAGCCATTGGATTTCTCATGAATGAAATATGAACTATTAATATATCCAAATATGTTAATCCTCTACTTGACTTAAAGTTGAATAGTTTTATATTATCTACACTAACTATTATTATATTCTTATACATGTAATTAGTTACATTTATTTAAAATTAACTTAAGTTGCTTTCCAAATACTAGAACAATGACTCCGACTTAACCTAAGCTAGTAATGGTGGCCCTCTTGATCATCATCCATCCACCTCCTCCCTTCCCATCCCATTAATTTAGAAAGCTACACATCAACCAAAATCATCATTTGACGAAACCTTCTAGCATTTCTCATGGATTCCTTATCATTTCCCCTTCTCAATTTGATAGCTTGACAACACAAAACACTCACGAGACATCATTCCCCCAACTCCCATCAGACTTTCCTCTCCGCATATTCCCTAATTTTTCACCTTCATTAACACCCTCTCTCTATCCTCATGTGACTCCCACCTCACCCACTTTTTACCCTTTGAATTTAACCTTGTTGACCTTATTTGTGCCTTATGAAACTAGGAGTCCCCCTCAAACCTCTGTATTAAAATCTCTCTTGCTTCTCCAACATTGATGCAAAAGAAGACTCGTCCCAAGTGTAAAATGACTTTCCCTAGATACATGCATATTGGCATACTAGATGAGGAGGTTCAAATAACCATCCTCATGTATTCTCTAGAGATTTTATTGGAAAATCTAGTGCAGGAAGTGAGCTCTCTGAAAGGAAATAAAAGGATGGGTGGTTCTTGAATGGATGACTACACTAGGCTATGCACCTATATGCATTTTGGTTCAAGGGGGTTTGCAACCTTCCACTTTAGAACACAATAGGACCATGGAAAAGTCATAGCAAAATACCCTCATTTCAACAATTTCACTTGCTTATACATCAAATAACAGGTTCCTAGCTTTGACCAATACCGAGAAAGGATCACTAAGATCCCCATATGGACAAGGCTTCCTAACTTTCCCTTGGAATTCTACGTATAGTTAAGCAAAATGTGGACCACTGCTTCCCAAGGGGGAACGACTGATCAAAGCGGTCATTTGAGGTATCAAGGATAAGACATGGACATTAATAAAATACAATGAGCATACACTAGAGATGGGCATTAACAATTGCAGAAACATGTGTTGAAATAGATCTAAATGAAGCTCTACTAGAACGCACAAAACAAACCTATGGAGAAAGTTCCCATTGGAAAAGATTTGATTTCATAAATGTCCCTTTTACATGTAGATTTTCTAGGGATATTGGTCATTCCCAATACACTTGTCCCAAGAGGATGGTGGATTGAAAGCATCATTAGGAACATGGGGAGGAGAAGTAGGATATGAGTAATCCCTATATACCTTCCCTCTCTAGTGAAGCACCCTTGAAGGGAAAATACATTGGAAAATCACCACTTATCCTTGACTTGGTCTTGTCGGCCCCTTGTCCTCCTTATCCATCCACAGTGTTGAAAAACTAGAAGACTTGTCTCATGCTTTGAAAAAGTCAAAGGAGGACCCAATATGGAACAAACACAAATTAAAATGTGGGTCTCTTCATATCACCCTCCTTGCTCAAATCTCCCTATCTTGAATCCCCCCCCATCCCAATCCCATCCAATACCATTTTGACTACTCCACTACCCTCTCCACCTTTTGACCAACCCCCAACACCCTCTGTCCCCATATGATGTTGATCTTGAACCTCCTAAAGGGGAAATCCCACCAAGATTATTTCCCCCTCACACCCATGTAATTCATTTTCTTTAAATTGAGTAAATTTGTGCATTGTTACCCCACCCATTCCAAAGCCAAAAAACCCTCTTAACCTCCTTCTTAGACCTTCTCTAGCGGCCTCAACATGGTCCCATACATGGGATTTGTAAGAAGATAACATGAAGAAAACAAAAAACAACAAAGGTTATTTTTCAAGTAAACATTGAGGTATAAGAAGGTCGGAAAAAGGGAATATTTGGGGCACTTAGAGAACTAGAATCGCCCAAGGAAGGTGAGAAATGATCATAATATTCATAAACAATAAGGACCTGGGATTAATGCAAAAGTGATATTCTTGCATTAATTAATTTTTGTTCATAAGTCTGGTGTATCCTTTATTCAAGAAATCGTGATTTCTAATGTTGCATGCAAATGCTCTCTATGGAAGATGTTCCAGAGTAGTCATTTGAATGTGTTAGCTCTGTAGGCCTATCCAAAGGACTTGTGTTGGCTTGGAACATCTCCTTCCACCTCATAAGTTGTAAAAACTCTTATTGGTGTTTCTCCCTTCGACCCAGTTTCAGACTCTTGTTTGTTTGTCAACAAAGCCCAAGATATCGACCTGACATAACAGGGCTTATTTGGTAGCACTTGTGACGCAGATGCAGTCTCACCTAAGATATCTCTTATGGGTAACTTCTAGAACCCGGATTTTGTAGTTGTGTGGGTATTTCCTCTTCTTTGGCGGCTTACTAGGCTGCTCGACCAAAGCCGATGGTTATATTACTTATTCTTATTGCATGCATTCAAGATATAACTCTACTTATCCATCGACAGAGATTACAACAGTTAATATAATGCCTTATTGGTGCTTCCAACTAACACCAGTGCAACATATGCATATAAGTACTCATTCATAAGAAAATACACATAAATTAATTCACAACATACATTCATTTAACATAAGCACATTCATCAAATATACACATAGACAACATTTAACGCGGAAACCCATATGGGAAAAACCATAAACGTTGTTCATCTGGCATAAGAAATATATGGCACCTTTCGTCTATGCACTTAGCTTGCAGACTCTATTCTAGATATTCTTCTAAAATATATACAAACATATCTCTCCTCTCATGCTCTCTAGTCTTAGGTATCTGCAGTTTCCTCTCCTTCACTCCACTGTCTATCCACACACAGCTTGGATCGACTCTCTCTTCTCTACAACTCTACAACTCTTCGACTCTACATCTCTTCTAAGAAAAAAACCTACAACGACCTATCAAGAGAACGAAACTCTCTAAGTGTGTAACTTTGAGGAAGTAACCCGCACACCTCTTGGGTTCTCCATTTTATAGACTCTTACACGTCGTAGTCAATCTACTTCGTTTTGTTAGCCGTTAAGATGTCATTCATATTCTCATACATTTAGTTACACCTGTCAAGAGGCGCTATTGGCATTGGATCTACACCTGTAAGTGGAAGCCCTGCTATGACCTTGACATCCACACAATTTTTTTATGTCGAGCAATAGGTAGCCTTCGTGGAATGATACCAGTAATTGTTTTACACATGCATTCACCTCTGTGCTCTTGCTGAAATGCGACATATATATCAGCGATAGTAAACCTACTTGGTCCAATCCTCTTATCCATTCCATTGGAACTAGGCGCGTCAGGATATATGGTGTATCTTCTATAAGAACCATGTAGTTATTCATGTCCAATTATGGAAATTTATGTATGTCGTGATCGACAAAGGTTAGCTTCTTAAGGTTTGAAGAATGTTATGTGATACCCTAATTCCTTTCGGCACAGTTGGTGCTACCAGTGGTTACCGTGCATTCTTCGGAACTCTGATTTTTGGGAGCATAGTCGCAAACCTTGGTTATTCCTCTTCCTCTGGTGGTGGTGGTGGTGGTTCTACTGGTGATTTATTCTTATGGATATAAGAGCACTTCCCCATTCATAAACCAGGTGGGTTTGATCGTAACCTTAATGTAGGGATAAATGGAACTTGTTCACCTTCTTCTTCAGCCACATAATGAGGTGGAACATATCCAGTTCTGTCTTCCATAATGGGTGTGGGTGATGTGATCGTGACACCTGATTCTTGAACTGTGCTAGTACTAGAAATCAAAATAACCATGCTCCATGGAAAACTCACTTCATCTCTTGCAGTTGCAGACAATAATCTCTCTCTCGAATGCAACAGAATGAAGTGAATACTTGCATGTGAATGGTGATAACGTCTAGCTGTTCATTCTGCCAGTCCTCCACGCGAGTGAGGAATTAATGGAAAGGTAGTTGCCATTTCCCTCACATGGGCTTCATCTGAATGATTATTAGGAAACTTCTATACATGCTGCCACTTTCCTGTCACGTCAGTTGTATTTATTTTGCAATAAATACGAAAGTGACTGTTACCACTTGTGCTAAATTTTATTCTTGCATGAGTTTGTTTTCTCAATTCAACAAGTTTACAATAGAAAAGGATTTCATTGACAATTTGGGCAAAAAGAAAGGAATCCTGATGAATTAAAGGTATTTTACTCATTTTCAATGAGTAATGAACATTGGTTTTATACCTAAATTTGGCCTTATAGTCGAGTTTTTTTTTCCAAAGTTTATTATTTTCATTAACTTGCCTAATGAAGTTTTAATAAAAATATGGTCGCATGGTCCCATGCACTCAATACCAGAATCAAAACCCAAGCAACCAAGCGCCCAACTCACAAGGAGTATTATCCTTTCTTGTTCCTTAACACATGTTCAAATTGGTGGGGTATATGAACAATGAGGATCCGAGTTCTCTAGTGCATGTGGGATATTACACAGTTTAAAAAATACATGTGAACCATTCAGAAGTCAAGAAAACCATACAAGGGAATTTTCGCAAGGTAAAAACGAATGGGTAAATTAAAATTCATGGCCTTGCGAAAAGGAATTAACCCTTATACCAAATCAACGGCCATATCGATGGGAGAAACAAATCAACGGCGGTGGGTGATTTTNAACGAATGGGTAAATTAAAATTCATGGCCTTGCGAAAAGGAATTAACCCTTATACCAAATCAACGGCCATATCGATGGGAGAAACAAATCAACGGCGGTGGGGGATTTTTGCATCACCAACAAGCACAGAAGCAACCAAAGTCCTGTGGCTGCGAAGTCAAGTAAGAGCTCCACGATCAGACTGTCCAGATCTTTCTAAATATTGATCAACGGTCCACATGAATCTCAAAATGGTAAATTGCATGAGGATTAAGTTGTGAAGGCTCAACGAAATTTTATGTGCCACGACAAACACGTTTTCTGTGAAATGATCGTTTTAGCCATTATATTCTGTGACCTGCTTCCGCCAATCCAAGAAGAATTTTGGGAAACTGAGAGAGGTTTTTCTTAAGAACATGCTCATCTAAAATATCCTCTCTCATTTCTTACACAGGTGCTATGGTTTGGGAGAATCAAAGCCATATTCAGAGGAAAATTTCCCAGAATTTCACAATTCCATATGAGTCATCAAATTCAAAAGAAGACCCCGCAGAGCTAGAAGGAATCTGGCCAAACAGAAACATGGGTTTTGTCTAGAACATGGTCAATTACAATAAACTCTTGTATTTCACACAACTATCACCATTTTAGATATGAATTTGGATCTCCGAATCCCATTTTCAACAATCTGTCTCCTAGAAAGGGGTGAAATGGCGAAGATTTGAGAACAAATGTTTGCAAATGAAGAAAGGCTCCTTCATCTCTACCATTGATGAACAATTCTAGGCTGAGTCAGCACCAGACCATTGAGGATGATCTAAACCATCACTTTCAGTCGAGCGAGCCGGAGCCCAGATGCCACATTTGTGTTTTGATCCAACATGCTTTTTATTCCTTTTTTCCTATTTTATATATGTAAATTATAGAAAATATGCCACGTTAGAGTATGTTGAGATTCAACATGATGGATTGAGGATTATACCCCATTTTTGTAACCAATTTGATGCCTTGTTTCAAGACACATCTCGGGGGCAAACAATATTATTAATAGAGCCTCCTCAAAGGAGGATAGGGGTTGGACAGATTTTCATTTTTGAGGCCTCAGCGTCGGTTTTCGTAGCTCTTCAACATTTTTTGGGAGCGGCAATGAATATATTTATATTTGTTAATGAGATTCATCATGGTGCTTGTATTTAGTGTGTGATCTCTCTATTGATTTCATTTCATATGTGTTATTCTGCCAATACATTTCTCGATTAGTATGAAGGAATTCGCTCTCTATTAAGTGCTCCTGCATCAGAAATCATATTTGTAATGTGAATGTAATAGCTGCTATAGAATTCATCCATTGATAGGTGCTTTGTTTCAGTTGTTTCCTTGTGTTATTTTCTGCTAAAGGTGTTGAAAGGGATTCATCCATCGATATGTGCCCTTTGCCGTGCTGGGATTTTCTGTTTCCTCTCACCACCACTTAAAGGATATTTCGATATCTGTTGTGCTTACTTTGCCTCATATTTCTGAAGAGAAAAACCTTGTTCATTACATCCTGTAAAAGCCTTAAACATTTCAGACTGTGACTCCATCACCCAATGGTTTTGATTTTGTTTGTCTTTCCTCCCTTTATTTTGTAACTGTATTGTTACTAGCAGAAATCTAGTCTTATGTGTGCGTGTTTAAAGATAAATGTGTATGTCAAGGTTACCATGACAAGAGAGAGCCCTCTCTGACTGCATTGGCTAGAATGCAGTCTAAAGGTTGGTTGAAATGGTTACCCCTATGACTTCCTACAACAACCATAGGAAAATTACAGGGTGCTAACATCTTGGCGCCGTTGCTGGGGAACGAATGAGCAAATCATCCCTAGGTAAAACGACATTGCTCAGTTCTATGACTTGGTTGAGCAGCCAGTCTTAGACACATAATTGGTTGTATATGCTCTAGGGACTCCACTCAAGGCCTTTGAAGGCGAATCCACTGGGAACACTGACCACCTAGAAGTTGCAAACATTTTTAGAGTTCCTATGGTGACTCCATCTGCGAAGAATCCGCTCTTCATAATGTTCCATGGCAACCCCACCGTTAAAGAGTTATAAAGCTCAAAGAGTTGATTCAGTCTCTTCATTATCAAGATGAGTTCTATGCCTGCAAGGTATGTCCCTATGAACTGTGCTCACACTCCTGATTTTTTCGAACTGAATACCTAATGTAGATTGGCAAACATGTCTTCTGAAATTCAAAAATCAGAAGAATGATGATGCCGGCCTTCATCTTGTTAGATTTCATATGCATATATGTAAGCTGGGGGTGGAATTTCATGAGGATCCTTTAATGAAAATGTTCATGGTTAGTTTGGAAGGAAATGCACGGTCATGGTATGAATGATTACCATCAGAGAGTTTATATTCCCTTAAATACTTTCATACAATATTTCATGAATATTCTCAAGATCAATACGCTTCCTTGATACTAGTTCAAGATTGTTGCCTACATGTTAAAGGTTTCATTGAAAATTTAGAAAACTTGTATGGAAATGATGAGTTTATGGATGAAGAACTATTAGAAATGTTACATGAGAACCCACTTCAGAAAATTAAATACCAGCTAGCTTCCGTAACATTCAATAAAATTCCTAGCAATTGATAGTACCTTTCTTGACTGAAAAATATATGAGCCAAAACTCTGATTCTGTGAAATGACTGTTTTAGTCATTATATTCCGCAACCTGTTTCCTCCAACCCAAGAATAATTTTGGGGAAATGAGAGAGGTCTTTATTTAGAACGTGCTCATCTACAATAACCTCTCTTAGTTTTTACACGGGTGTTATGGTTAGGGAGAATCAAATCCAGCTTCAGAGGGCGATTTCCCAGAATTTTGCAATTTCGTCTAAGTCATCAAATTCAAAAGAAGATCTTGAAGAGATGGAAGGGAATCTGGCCAAACAGAAACATGGGTTTTTTCGGGAATATGGTAAATTACAATAAAATATCTCATATTTCATAGAGGTATCACCATTTTAGATATGTTATTGGATCTCCGAATCCCATTTTCAGCTATCCGTCTCTTGGAAAGGGGTGCAATGGTGAAGATTTGGGAACAACTATTTGCGAATGAAGAAATGCTCCTTCATCTATGCCATTGAAGAAAAATTCCAGGCTGATTCAACACCAGACTGTTGAGGATGCTCTGAACCGTCGCTTTTAGTCAAGCAAGCTGGATCCTAGATGCCACATTTCCATTTTTATCCACCTTGCTTGTTATTCTTTTTTTCCTATTTTATATATGTAAATTATAGAAAAGATGCCATGTCAGAGTCTGTTGAGATTTGGCATGATGGCTTGAGGATTATCCCCCATTTTTGTACCAATTTGATGCCCTGTTTCAAGATACATCTCGAGGGAAAACAATATAATAAATAGAGCCTGGTCAGAGGATGATAGGGGTTGGACTTATTTTCATTTTTGAGACCTCAATGCCGATTTTTGTAGCTCTGCAACATTTTCTGGGAGCAGTAATGAATATATTTCTCTTTGTTTATGAGATTCATCATGATGCTTGTATTTAGTGTGTGATCTCTCTGTTTATTTCATTTCATATGTGTTATTTTGCCAATACATTTCTAGATTAGTATGCATGAATTCGCTCTCTCTTAAGCGCTCATGCATCAGAAATCATATTTGTAATGTGAATGTAGTAGCTTTTAATAGAATTCATCCATTAATAGGTGCTTTGTTTCAGCTGTTTCCTTGTGTTATTTTCTGCTAAAGGTGTTGCAAGGGATTCATCCATCGATAGGTGCCCCTTCCTGTGCTGGGAATTTCTGTTTCCTCTCACCACCACTTAAAGGATATTTTACTAAATGCTGCATTTACTTTGCCTCATTTCACTGAAGAGAAAACGCCTGTTCATTACATCTTGTAAAACCCTTAAACATTTCAGACTGTGACTCCATCACCCAATGGTTTTGATTTTGTTTGTCTTTCCACCCTTTATTTTGTAACTATCATGTTACTAGCAGAAATATAGTCTTCTACGTGTGTATTTAAAGATAAATGTGTATGTGAAGGTTACCGTGACAAGAGAGAGTCCTCTCTGCCTGCATTGGATAGAATGTAGTCTAAAGGTTGGTTGAAATGGTTACCCTTGTGACTTCCTAAAACAATTATATAAAAATTACAGGGTGTTAACAATGACAAAAAAACACGCCACCAAAATATATTGGGCCTTTAAATGAATTACAATCGTCTTTGAATTAATTATGACTAGTTTTCATTTTTACGACTCCATTTTAACTTGCGACAACAACGTTCTTCCTGCGACCTATATCCAACCTTTGACATTTTCCTTTTATTGCGACAGATGGTTTGTCTTCGTTATCATTTCTCTGCTTGAAATAGATAAAGAATTTGTGATAGTTTTCCTTTCTTGAAGACATACTATCAGTGTGCAAATCTTTTTATTTATTCTTGCGACAACTCATTTCCTGCGATCAAAACAAAATTTTTCAGACAATTTTTTTTTATTCGACCAAGTCGTGGTTATCCTGATAAGTATTTAGTCAAATTCCATTCACCAGTCCTTTGAAATGTGTTCCATCCAGCTTTTGTAGTTGCGTTGCGCCTCCATCGATGATATGCGTTACAGTATACGGTTCTAGCCAATGTGTTTTTAGCTTACCCAGATGCTTGAAGAATTTGCTATCATACAAAAGAACAAGTCCTTCGACCTGAAATTGCGTGTTCTTGATGTGGTGATCAGTCCATACTTTCTGTTGTTCTTTCTCAACATTTTTATGTTATCCTACAACAAAACGATCTTCTTCCAACTGTATAAGAAGCGACAGTCTTTCCTCAACAACACCAACATTTGTCATCTCCATGATCGCACCAATCCTTAGACAGGGTACAATGTATTCCATTGGCATCACAACTTCTTGTCCACACACCAAGTGAAATGAAGTTTGTCCTGTCAACTTCTTATAGTTAATGTGATATGCCCATAGTAGTGTGTAATTTTTTTTATCCCAGTCATCTCTTTGGACATTGCAAATATTTTTCAATGCATTCTCCAGGATTCTGTTAAATGCTTCGACATCACTATTCGCTTGAGGGTGATATGGCATTGTCTTTCTATGCTGGATATGGACGTCTTCCGTAATTTCCTTAATCAACTGGTTGAAAAAGTGTGTTCCCTGGTCGCTTATCAAAATTTTTGACCATCCAAATCTAGTCACAAGGTTTTCAAACAAAAACCTAGAAGTAGTCGTAGTAGCACAATCTTTTACCGGCACTGCTTCGGCCCATCTGATCAGGTAGTCGACCGCAGTAATCATATATCTTGTGCCTATGTGCTTCCGTATTGGACCTATAGGGCCCATTTATCAAATGCCTGTTTTTTTTTGGGGGGGTACTAATGGCATTTCATCGCATCGTGACGACTTTCCAGTTCTTTAACAGACATCACAACTGCGCCAGTATTCACAAGCATCCGCATGCATGGTGGACCACCGCAATCCTACTTGCAATATATATCACACTATGGCTTTTCCAACAAAATGGCCTCATATGACACCGACATGCACTTCATTTAGTATCATTGGTCTCTCGTGTTCCAAGATGCAGCGATGAAGAATCTCATCAAGGTCCATTTTATATAACTGTCCAGCGATCAATTGGAAGTCTGCAACTCGCACAACTAAGTGTTTCTTCTGTGCAATAGTAAATTCAACTAGTGCATAACCCATACTCAAAAATTGTATGATGTCTCTGTAATGATAATCAAACATTGTTATCGCAAATATTTGCGCATCAGGGAGACTATCATCGAGGATACCAGGTTCATCGCCACTTTCCATCCTCAATAGATGGCCTGGTCCTGAATTCAAATGACCCAATTTAACAATGACTTCAAATTTGTTAGGATATTTAGACACTTAGGAGTTAGTTAAGATCAACTTGTTATAATATATTTGTTAAGAAAAGTGTGTTTCTTTATTATGCATTAGTATGGATTTGTAAATATCTAATTTGAGGGTCACGATATGTTCTAGACATAGAGTGATTTGACGGTTCATCTTCTCTTAGATCATAACTACCTTTAATACGTGGCTTAACACCCGATTCATCCATGATATATATTTAAAGAGAATGGAGGGTCATTAGCTAGTTGATCGATTATGGGAAGCTCATTTGTAACTTTCTTTCTTCTGCATAATAAACTACCTCAAGTACCTATTTGGCTGGGGCCGTGGAGTGTTTCCCTCTCGAGGGTTTAAACCACGTGAAAACATCGGTGTGTCGATATTTGATCTATTTGTGTGACTGGTTTCTCTAGGTGTTCGGTATTTTGGGAGTACACTGCGGACCCGAACATGGTATCAGAGCGTTTATCATAGATCCACTTCTGTTGATGATCTAGATCTTGAACTGATGTTATCGAAGCTTTGAAAGGGATTTTGGTTCAGAACTTTTTGTGCATTTTTGGGTTGTGGGAAGTGTTCCATTGCATCTGGATTTCTGTTTCCATTGGGAAATAGTTTTTGTTTGATCGAAAACGGTTTATGTTTGCTCCAGATACACACATTTCATTAGATCTGAAGGTATAATGTGACAATGACGTTTTTTTTAAATTAAAAGAAAAGTTCTCATATTTTATCAGATTTATTATTAGATTTATTTTTTTAGTTTTGAATTGTTTCCTTCCCTATCTGTGTATGCTCTTTGTGGTGCACCTTGCGCGATCACAGAAAATCAGAAACATAAAGGAAAATGTTTTTTGTATTGCATATGCTCTTTGTCATGCACCCTGTGCAATCGCGGTGAATCAGAAATAGAGAGATAAACATAGAAATTCCGGGAAAGTTAACGAGATCTAACCCCAAAAGTGTGGAATTTTTTTGTATGTTTTGGTTTGTAGAGTGATTTGTAGGAAAAGAAGGCAAGCACAAAGATCGAGACCGAAGAGTAAAAAAAAACCCTTCTTCCTACCCTTCTTTTACGTACATTTTAATATTGGCTCACTTGGTTGAAAGTTGCTTTATTCCTTAATAGGTATTGAGTTCAAGTCTTATTAGTTACTTTTCTAAAAGTGCATGCAATTTTTAATTTTAAATTACTTTATTGTAGAAATGCATCTCACTTAAATTATAAAAGTTAGTCACTTAAGTCTTTTAGTTTTTTATTGCAATATTTGAAGTAACATCATTGTAAAAGTGAAATTCAATTATTTTACAGAAGTGATTCTCTTAAAGCAACTTTCTTGTAAAGTGAGTTTAAAAGGTTCATCTTAGGAAGATGGGGGTTCATCTTCAACATTTTCTTTGATCAAGCATAACTTCCTCATCTAAAGTCAGTTTTCAGTGCCGTTTTTTTTAAACAACCTGTCTTTTTGAGCTCTTTGCATCTAGACCATTGGTTTCTCGTATTTCAGCCATTATTTAATAATATTGCTGCCCCTTGTGATATTATACTTACTAGTTCCAACTATTTCTCATGGAGATCTCGTATGGAGGATGTTTTACGAAGTAGGGGACTTTTCAGAATTACCAGAGGGAAAGAAACATAACCCACTGATGATGATAAGAAAATAAAATGGGTAAATAAATGTGATGAAGCTCATGGATTTATTGGTATGTCAATATCTACTGATTTGAGATTCCACATATCTGGAATTGATGAACCTGATAAATCTTGGGAAAAGTTGGAAGCTGTGTTTGGTAAACACAATGAAATTCAAGGTCATTAGCTCGAAAATGAGTTGATTTCTTTAAATCTGAGTGATTTTTCTTGCATTCAAGATTATTTATCTAAGTACAAAACTCTTAAACTCTTATGTGCAGACTGCAAAATTAAGAGGGAAGACAAGCAATGCATTTATCATATTCTTTCGAAACTTGGACATGCATATTCTGTTTTTGTATCTACATTTTTTTTATAACAAAAACGGTTATATTATAATGGAGAACTCAGTAAGGAAAATACTGAACCGAGGAACACAATACTACAAACGACCAGCATCTCAGCCAGTGCCAGGCATATAGCCTTTTGCGGATCTAGGGAGGAATATCAATGGATACAACCGAGTTAACATTTAGCTCATTAAGGCCAATAGCTATGGACTTATTGGCTGCCGAGTCCGCCTGAACATTAAGATTTCTAAGAACATGATAAAATTTAATCTTCCTAAACATGTTGGCCTTGGATCTGATTCTCTTAATCAGTCTTGCAGTATGCTCATTCTTGCCCCTACTTCCCCCATTTAGCTCCTGGATAATTAGTCTGGAATCTCCAAAAACCATAACATCATCCGCTCCTATAACCTTTAGTTGTTTAAGACCCTGTCAATGCCCATATGCCTTCGCCATATTATTGGTATCATATCCTATGTTCCAGAAGAATTCTGACTCCTTATTCCCGCCTAGATAAAAAATAACGCCACCTCCTCCCGCTTTGCCAGGGTTCCCTTTGGAGGCTCCGTCGAAGAAAAGTTTGAAACTTTTCCTCTCATTTAGCCAATTCTCAAACTGTGATTTATCTATCCTGATCTCCCAATCCTCCACCTTATTAACCACCATATTATTTACAGTCTTGATGTCGAGACTATGCATCAAATTGTTTTCATTAACAGTCATATTTTCTTTATTATTTGGGATTTTTGATGTTATAACAACTTCCTTAAACAGGGCACTTATTTTGATGGCTGTCTTCCATGTTGGTTGGCTTTTGTCTTTAAAAATTCTGTGGTTTCTTTCGATCCAAAGACCCCAGCAGATTATTTTGGGGAGTTTCCGCCAGCGGGCCTTCAACCCATTTTTATTGGTCATCTCTCCCTGATATAAATTATCCCAGCCAAGAAAGCAGGCCTGAATATTATCCGGTAGTTGCATTCCATCTCCCCAGCTCTTAATCACGTCCTTCCAAACTGATATGGCGTATGGAAAATTTAAAAAAAGATGGCTGATATTCTCGGATTCTTCAGCACATAGTGGACAACGGAACGGCCCAGCAAACCCCTTTTTTATCAAGTTCTTCCCTGTGAGAGTTCTCTCGTGTAGCAGTGTCCAAGTAAACAAGTCAATCTTTGGCAACGTGATGCCGTTCCACAAATTATTCCATTTCTTTGGGTTTCCCGGCACATTGTAATTGGTTGCAAAACACTGGTAACCTGCAGAGGCTGAATAAGTTCCTGAACTCCAACCACGCCTGTCCTTCTTGAGTTTAGCGAGAGGAGCAAGTCCTGCCAAATGTTGTAGCAACCGTTTTCTGTCTTCCTCCAGCTCCTCAGGGCACGCTGGAATAGCCCATCCTCCCCATCGATTTGGCACATCCCTCTCCTAGGAGGAAATATCCCATAAAGTAGTGAGGCCCAGCGACTCCATCCAAATTTGAAGACGTGGGAGATGAGGTGGATTTTTGGAGAGGATCGTGTCATTCCACACATTGATGGATTGTCCATTACCCGGAATCCAGTGTAGCTCCTCCTTGAATTGAGGCAGCGCCTTCAAACAGAGCTTGTAGATCGCTGAACCATTTCTAACGTGGCTGTCCTCATCAAGGCATCTCAATCGCTGGCCTGGGAAATATTTACATCTCATCATAGTGTTGCACCAAGATGGTTTGACATCTAGCATGCTCCAGAGCAGCTTGGATCCCATGGCAAGATTTTGAATCCTTAAATCTCTGATACAAAGGCCCCCCTCCTGTTTAGGCATTTTAATAGTTTTCCAATTTACCAGAGCAAATTTTTTGCTTCCATTAGCTCCACCTTGCCACAGAAAAGATCTCATCAGACCCTCATTTTGAGAAATGGCTTTGACCGGAGCAAGAATCAAAGAGCATTGGTACAGCAAGTAACTATTCAACACTGCCTTAATTAAAATTACCTTCCCAGCCAGATTTAACCAGGCTGTCCCCCATCCCGTGATTTTACTTTTAATTTTTTCCACAATAGGCTGCCAGGCTGAGCTATTGGCCTTGGTTTTGAAAATGGGCACCCCTAAGTAGTTGAAAGACTCCCAGGAGACAACTCCTTTCATATTAAGAACCCGGGAGATCTCTAGCATTTCCTTGGGATTTACATTCTAGCCATAGATTTGGCTCTTCCTTACGTTGATTTTGCTGCCAGAGGCATGACAATAGTGAGTAATTTCACTCTTGAAGCGGTGAGCAATGATTTGGCTGGCTCCTCCGAGTAAGATGGTATCATCCGCGAATTGCGCGTGGTTAATATCTTTAGTGCCTCTTGCCATTCTAATGCCTGGGAGGTCCTGCTCTTGCCTGGCATTTTCCAACTGATAGCTAAGGACAGAAGCCTGGATGGCATACAGTAGGGGGGAGAGAGGGAATCCTTGCCTCAGTCCTCTTGAAGCTTGAAAAAAAGGGGCTGCTCTTCCATTGACTAGCGGGGCTATCCAAGGCTTACTGATGCAGGCCTTGACCCAGCTGATAAAATCTGGGGTGAATCCATATCTCTGCATTACCTGGAAAAGAAATGTGTGGCTGACCATGTCGAAAGCATTGGCTAAATCAAGATTTACCACCATCCCTTTATCCCCATTCTTCAAGCTAGAATGAATAGCCTCTTGGACTAATATGATATTATCCCAGATCTTTCTACCTTTAACAAAACCTCCTTGGTTCTCCGGAACAAGGTAAGGTAGAATATTTTTTAGTCTGCTGGCCATGATATTTGTAATAATTTTATGCCCTATGTTGTACAGGGATATTGGCCTTAACCGATCAAAAGACTTGGCATCCTTCTCTTTTGGGATGAGGGCCAAGAATGCCGAGTTTGTACTCCCTCCAATTCTGCTGCATCTCTGAGATTTAGAAATCATTTTAAATAAATCATGTTTTACTATGTCCCAACAGATTTTTATGAAGTTGACAGTGTAACCGTTTGGCCCCAGAGCTCGATCATCCTCCATAACATCGACTTCCTGCTTAATTTCCTCCAGCGTGATGGTCTTTATCAGCAGGTCGTTGTCCTTCTTCTTCACCGTTCTAGGGACGAGACTAAGGAGCTCGGTGTCTTCAGGGGTGGGCTAGGCCGTGAACAGTTCCTGGAAGTGATTAGTGGCTGCAATTTTAATATCCTCAAAATTAGAAATTAATCTATCCTGAGTTT
The DNA here is from genome assembly GCA_001517045.1 of Pseudotsuga menziesii. NCBI lineage: Eukaryota > Viridiplantae > Streptophyta > Pinopsida > Pinales > Pinaceae > Pseudotsuga > Pseudotsuga menziesii. Next base: position 166,801 of record LPNX010158434.1, on the reverse strand, counting down.
GTATCTCACTTACACAATTAAAATTCTTTTTGGCCATTGCCTGTTTGTGAAAATAGCTGGTGTTCCGGTCACCATCTTTCAGCCATTTACACCTTGATTTTTGTCTCCACCATTCAGACTCCTGCCAACGTGCAACGTGGAGATCCGAGTGGAGCTTGGCCTCTAATTGAAGATCTTCATTATCCACGGGACTTGCCTCAATTCTGGCTTGGTGGAGCTCCAACGCAAGGGCAGCATGAGACTTGGCTTGGTGAAGAGATGGGAGTGACTTGGCCCAATCTTTTAGAGATTTCTTAAGACCTCTCAGCTTCTCCTCCCAAACATAGGAGGGGGACCCTGTGACTGATGGGGACCACGAATCGGAGACAATTTTTAGGAACTCAGGACGGTTGGCCCATAAAGAATTGAATCTGAACGGAATCGGACCCAAATTCTTGCCGTTCACCATCTCGAGAAGAATAGGCTTGTGATCTGAGCCTCCAAATGGTAAGATTTTGGAGGACAGGTTTAGCCCAAACAGGAGGAAAGAGTCCTGAATCAAAAAGCGATCAAGTCTGGCAGCGATGTGCCCCGGCCCGATCCTTTTATTGTTCCAGGTATATTTACTAGCAGAGGGCTTTACGTCCATGAGATTCCAATCCATAATGATGTCATCCACCATTTCTCTGATAGGATCTCTGACTAGAGAACCCCCTCTCTTTTCATCTTGACTCAAGATGATGTTTAAGTCCCCTGCCAGGATAATATTTCCAACCAAATTTCTCCTTTCCTCACGAAGGAGATTCCAGCAGGTTTTTTTTTCAGCATACGAATTTGGAGCATAAATATTGAAAATACTTACCAGGGAATTGGAATCTTTTTGCCTCAGCTGGGCGAGGATACAGAAGGAATTATGTTTGATGTCAACAACATCAAATTTCTTATCATCCCACAGGGTGCCAATGCCTCCGGATGCGCCCCTTGAGCTGGTTGCCGCTTTGCCTCTTTTTTTCCAGAATTTCAGACTTACTTGGAGAAATACGTCTTTCTCCATTTTGGTCTCTTGGATCAGCGATGTCCGGTTGATGAATGGATATTAAATCTGTCATAGCTGCTTCTTTTGATTTGCTACCGAGACCTCTGCAGTTCCAGGAGAGGACTTTCATTACTTATTTTTGGTGGTCGAGGGCATCCCTTTCTAGACATGCCCCTGCTGACGAGTATTTCTAGTGTTATTCAGCAGCTTTTCCAAGGTTAACTGGGACCCTTGCAACTTATCCTTGTAGGTAGATTGATCCTTTACTTCTTTCTTGGATTTCCTTCCCTTGGTTTTAGTTAGTCTAGGGGTAGACAACTCGAATTCCCCTTCCTCCTCTTCCTCCTCTTCCGTTTCTGGATCTGGCTCTTCCTATGAATGCCCTATATAGATTCCTTCTTTTAGCATTGCTGTGTCTTCATCTTGATCTTTCCTTTGGTGGTCTGAGGTGGCTGCTCCAGATTCCTTGTTGTCTCCAATGCTAGATTTCTCTTCAACTTCGTTTGTCTCATCCCTAACTTCAATGATGACTTTTTTTGGGGGGATTTGTTGAGATCCTTCAAGGGGGGTAATGGATCTAGTCCCCTATCCCTTCTTTGGATCCTCAATAGTTTGATTTTTAGATTTAGCCCTATTCACCCTATGCCAGCCCTCCGTCTTGTTTTGGTGGATCTCAGGCTTTTTGGGGCAGTTTCGGATGAAGTGCCCATATTCGTGACAACCTCTGCATTTGAATGGGAGCTGTTCATAGTCTAGCTTTTGGAAGTGAGCCCAGTTTCCCACTGTTAATTTGATGGCTTCTGGGAGTCCGGCTTCGAGATATACTTCTACGCAGATGCGGGCGCAGGAGTATTGGTCCTTGGGGCTCGCCGTGTCAATGTATTTCCCCAAGACATTCACAATGGCTCCTAGAGATTTGGTGTTCCAGCAATGCATAGGAAGGTTAGGGAGTCTGACCCAGACTGGGATAGCTTTGGGAATGTCCGCCTTTGGGTCAAAGTTCGGAGTCCATCCATTGAGATAGAGGCCCTGGGGCCCCATGAAGTAAGGCCCATTCCTAAAGATTATATCTTTATCCTCCTTGGATTCAAAATCGAAGAGGAAGTAACCTCTTCCGACGGAGTAAGATGCCACACTTTTAGAGATTAGTGGCCTCCAGTTTCGTTGAATCCAGTTATCAGTTGTTTTTGGCGAGGGCCAAAGTCCTGTGAATTGGCCGATTAGAGCTCGATCTGCCAGAGAAAGGGCTACCCACATGGTTTCTTCCGGTGGTAGGGCCACTTCTGGCACATCTTTGATTCTTTTAACGAATTTCGGAGGTTCCCCTTTGCCGGATCTCGGGGTCTGAGAGGTTACTAACCGGTCGAATGCATCTAAACGCTCAGTGGGAGGATCTCTATCCACCTTTGACGCCATGCCTACCCCACCAGGAATCCAATCAGCACATGATCCACTTCCTTCAAGGAGGGGCCCAAACATAGCCTAAGTGGTCAACGCAGCACCTGGAAGCCTCCACCAGAAGAGCAACGGCGAGGGCAGACCAGATCACAAGCTAAAACCTGCAAACGTTCCACTATGGCGTCCTCTCTGCAGATCGCGTTCCTGAGCCGATCAATTTTTAGAGCAATTTTTTTTAGTCATCCACACATCTTAATCTCTTGTATCTACATTTTACTCCATGAAAGAATCCTTGAATACAACTAGCTATATAGAGCCTAGTATTGAATCCTTTTGTGATTCCTTGATTAGAGAGAAAGATAAGCTCATACATCTTGGAATGATTAGCAATGCACATACATATGGGAAAGCCTTGTTGTCCCAATAGAAAGAAAAGTCCAAGCCTCCTAAGAAACAAAATTTTCACAATAATAAGACAAACAAGGGTCCCAAACCCTCTCAGTCATCTCCTTCTTTCAAAAATGACAAAGGATCCAAGCCAAAAGCAAAGAAGACCGAGTATCATTGCAACTATTGCGGGAAAAATAATCATGACGAATCTAAGTGTTTCAAGAAGATGGCAACCTTAGAAGCAGCAATGAAGAAGCACTACATCACTCTAGATTCATCTCCAGACTCTACCTCTCATGGACACGCACTTTGTGCTTTTGGTTATTCTTATACTGCATCTTCTTCTTCTACTTCAAATGAATGGCTCATTGATTCCGGAGCATCTTATCATATGGCTAAGGATCAAGCCATATTTTATACTATGCATGAATGTAACACCAAACAAATATTTATTGGTGATGAAAAATCTCTAAGTGTTGTAGGATCTGGAACCGTTCTAGTAGATAATGTATTTTAGTGATGTACTATGTGTTCCAAGAATTTCCTACAATTTGTTGTTAGTATATCAAATCACTCATTCCAGTGAAGGTAAAACTGTAATGTTTACACCTCATCAAGTTGTAATCAAGGATTTTAAAGATCCTCAACATGTCCTAGCTACCATAATTGTTGATGATATTACCAGGTTGTACAAATTTAGCTAATTTGGGTCATCACCTTTTCCTTAAGTGTTTATTGCTCATAGTGATAACTTGAGCAAAATTTGGCATGAGAGATTTGGTCACTTAAATTATCGCTCATTTCAACAACTATGTAAAGATAATATGGTGACAAGTCTTTCGATGGTATCTTGCAGGGATGGTGTTTTTTCTGGTTGTGTACTAAAAAAACATCATCGGGACAATTTTGACAAATGTGCCTCTTGGTACACCTCGGTTCCCTTGGAGCTTGTGCATAGTGACTTGTGTGGTTCTCTTCCATCTGCTTCCTTTTCTGGTTTCAAATATTTCTTAACTTTCATTTACGATTACTCAAAAGCACTTGGGTTTTGTCCCTAAAACTTAAGAGCGAAGCATTTAACATGTTCTTGACCTACAAGGCCCTTGTTGAAAAACAATCAGGTCATCAAATTCTAAAGTTAAGTTCTGATAATGGAGAAGAATATGATAACAACAAGTTCACTACTTTCTACACTGAACAAGGAATCCAACAACAACACATTGTTCCATATACACCACAATAAAATGGTGTAGTTGAATGGAAGAACACAACTTAGAAATGCCTAATTGTATGATGCAATCTAAGGGACTAAGTCTTGAATTTTGGGTTGAAGCCATAAATTATGCAAATTACATAGTTAATCACACCCCCACTAAAGCTTTACAAGGTATCACACCGAAAGAAGCATGTAGTAAAATTAAACCAGATGTAAGTCACTTCCGTGTGTTTGGTAGTGAAGCATGGGCTCACATTTCAATTGGAAAATGGAAAGCATTGCATCCTAAAAGTGAAAAGTGCATATTTGTTGGATATTCTAAAGATGTAAAAGGTTATAGACTTCTTCAACCATCCTCTCATGATATAATCATTAGAAGAGATGTTAAATTTGATGAAAATCTCTTGGCCTGCGAGCCTAACTCCGTGGTCATGCCATATTTGGCCTGCGAGCCTGATTCAACGATTGTGCCTTCTTCTACTTCCAACTTCCTTGACAGATTCCCAACTCTAGTTTCTGATGATGACAGTGAGGATGAAAATCCACCTCCGCCTGCTCATGTTCCTCTTCTTGCACCAGCACAATTGCTTCCTCAATGAGCCCGCTCAACATGTGAAGCAACTGGTGATCTTGTCAATGATCCTAGAGATCAATGTCGAACAAGTTCTCAGTTCCAACGAGCCTCTTCTCTTTTGGCTCAAGTTTCAGAGAATCATGATCCATAAACTTTTTCTAACGCTTTAGGAAATCTAGATTGGGATGCATCTATGGATGGAGAATATCGTTCTTTAATGGAGAACGATACTTGGGATCTTGTACCTCTTCCAAAAGGAAGAAAACTTGTCAGATGTAAATGGGTCTATAGAACTAAGTATGCATCAGATGGAAGTGTTGAAATACTTAAGGAAAGGTTAGTTTCCAATGTTTTTTCCCAAGTTGAAGGGATTGACTACAATGAAACCTTTGCTCCTTTCGCAAAAATGAAATCCATTCACCTTGTTCTTTCCCTTGCAGCCTTATATAACTGGGAATTCCATCAAATGGATATCAATTCTGCATTCTTACATGGTTATTTACAGGAGGAAATTTACATGGAAAAACCTCCTATATATGTTCAAAATAACTCTAGCCTTGTCTCTCGCCTTAAGAAATCCTTATATGGCCTTAAGCAAGCTCCTAGAGCTTAGTATGCCAAAATAGATAACTTTCTACTTGACACCGGTTTTTTTAGATGCCATTATGACCCCAATGTCTATACCAAGAAAGCAGGAAACCATCTCATCATACTTGTTCTATATGTTGATGATCTTATTCTTACTGGTAGTGACCCTAAGCTTTTAACCCATGTGAAATCCAGTCTTAAGCAAAATTTTGAAATGTCAGACTTAGAAGATTTGCATTATTTTCTTGGTCTCCAAGTCTTACAAACCAAAGAAGGAATCTTTCTTTCTTAGTCTAAGTATGCTTGTGACCTTCTTCGCCGCTTTCACATGGAAGATTGTCCCCTTCTCCCTTCCATTCTAGAGTCAAATTTTTTGCCACTTATATGTCACTTGAAGTAGATGCCACCTTGTATCATCAGTTTGTTGGTAGTCCCTTATAATGGACTCATTCCCATCCTGACCTTTATTTTGTGATTGGTCGTGTTTCCCACTGTATGCAAACACCTCATGAAATTCATTGGAAAGAAGAAAAAATAATACTTCGATATATTCGAGGTACAATTTAGTTTAGGATTCATTTCAGTACAGGGGGACTCCTTTGTTGGTTGGTTTCACTAATTCAGATTAGGCCGACGATCTTGATGATCAAAAGTCTACTACAGGTTATGTTTTTAGTCTGGGATCTGGACTTATTACTTGGGCTTGTAAGAAACAACAAGCTCTTTCTCTTTCTTTTGTAGAAGCTGAATATTGAGCCGCATTTAATGCCAGTCAAGAAGCTTTATGGCTTCGACAGATCCTTTCAGAGTTTTGATTCGAGCAAAAATATCCTAGTCCACTTTGGTGCAATAATCAAAGTGATATCAAGATCACCAAAGATCTAGTTCAACATCAATGCAACAAAAACATTGAGCTGTACATATGCACTTCATTAGAAATCTTGTTCATGATCGCATTCTTGAAGTGCTCTTTTTCCCTACAGATGATCAAGTTGCATACATCTTCACCAAGTCTGTTACATAAGCAAAGTTTTCTAAACTTCGATCAATGTTAGGAATTAAAGAAATTGTCAATAAGGGGGGATAGGCTCTAATTCATCCTGCCTTATCCTAATGGTGTCACTTTTGTAAATCCTTCAATCCTATCCCAAGTTGTTCTTAAGGGGGGATGTTAGGATATTTAGACACTTAGGAGTTAGTTAAGATCAACTTGTTATAATATATCCATTAGGAAAAGTGTGTTTCTTTAGTATGCATTTGTAAATATCTAATATGATAGTCAAAATATGTTCTAGACGTAGAGTGATCTAACGGTTCATCTTCTCTTAGATCATAACTACCTTTGATCTGTGGCTTAACACCCGATTGGTCCATGATATATATTTAAAGAGCATGGAGGGTCATTGTCTAGTTGATCGATTATGAGAAGCTTATTTGTAAATTTATTTCTTTTCCATAATAAACTGCCTCAAGTAGCTATTTGGTTGGGGCCTTGGAGTGTTTCCCTCTCGAGGGTTTAAACCACATGAAAACATCGGTGTGTTGATCTGTGATCTGTTTGTGTAAGTGGTTGCTCTAGGTGTTCGGTCTTTTGGGAGTACCTTGTGTACCCGAACAAAATTCAAATTCTCGAAAAATGACAAATCTTGTAGTTTCTCCATAAGGTGATCATATGCAGGACAACAGAGGAAATGCAACTAAATTCATGACCTACGATATCCAAGACCTCTAAAAGAACTCAGATGACACATCAGTCAAGGATATTGGCACTTCGGGCTCGGTGAAAATACTAAGCATAGGGGGCGTCCCTATGACTAAGATAGCTCTAAAATAATGAAAATGAGTAGATGACTAAGGGAAACTTGGTGGAATCTCTTAATGGGATAGTTAATTAGATTTTAAAACAATTACTAAGAGATTTTGAGCATCCATGTGAAAAGCACCAATTTTACCCTAGGGTTTTAAGCAGAAAAATGAGATCTAAGGGAAAACAGTGAAATTAAATGAAATTGGATACTCAAATTGATTGTTGGATGTAAGATTAAGCAAATGAAATCGAAACCAGCAATACCTAGTTCACGGTTTCTGAAATACCCACTCCTTTTGAGGAGGGCATATTCCCCTAAGAAGCAAACCAGTGCTTAAGGTGGGAAAATGGAGTGCGATGATGATGAAAATTAAGACTTAGTGGTTTTAAGTTTAATCTAAAGTGGGGTTTATGTTTTATAGATTCCAAGACACTAGAACCTACAGATCTACGAAATTAGGGTTTTATAAGAAGGTTTGATGAAAGGAAAACGCAACCCTAATCAGATATTGAGAAAAAAGACAGATCTTGCCTGGGAAAAATGTACTTGATGTTTCAGAGGATGAATGTTGAAGTGATGAAGATTATTTTCGCATAGATCAAGTGAAGAAATTGTGAAGATCTAGCTTTGTTGAAAACTCCCAAGGAATCCAAATGTGTCCTCTCTCCTGCCAAGTCAAGTAAATAACAATGAGAACAACAAGAAAAATGACAATTGTTGATGAGAAGTAAACGAATAAGAGAGTGAGATAACATAAGGTAGAAAAACTCCTTATATCCCTCAATCCGAAAAGAAGAGCAAGGTGGGTGCCTCCCTCAAGTGCGCCCCTCTCCAAATCGCCTTCCCTATCAAACAAATGGATCCGGAAAAATATGCTACACTTTTATCAATGATATCCAATGCAATAGAGAAATAATGTCAGTTAATCACAAAGAACATTCTTCAATCATCCAAAAAAGACAAGAAATATCAGAAATATTTTTCTATTATTCTTCAAGATCTAATGGTGGCAAATTTCCTAATGGAAAACAATGGGGAGGGGTCTCGTCTTTATATAACTTTTGAGAGATGCAAACCGTAACTTATTTTTACATTCTATAGTTGATATTATAACATCATCAATGGTGGAGATCAATTTTACATGGATCAACTTGACTAGATCAAGGGGGGCACACTTTTTTCCCAATGACACCTTGTCTAAGTCAAAATAAAACATAACATAAGATATGATCATGATAATACATCAAAAGGGGGTCACTACGGGCTTAATTCACCCTAGGCTCCATTACAACCTCATAACATATGATAGAACAATGTAATACATCAATTAGCCAAGTTGAGGGGGTGCCCCTTGGGGGGCTTTCCTAACTGATTGAGCCAAAATAAAATAATCCAGACAAATGCCGACTGAAAACTGCTAAAGGATTGTTTGGGATGTTGACACACATGAACTGCCAAAATTCCAAGCCATTTCGTTGACCCAATTGGCCAAATCAATTTTTTTTCAGTGAAATTCCTAGTTCATTTTTGCTGGTACATCCTCTAGAAAATGATAAAACCAACATAACTATGTCCAGGATTAGAATTGGGGAAAAATGATTGCTCTAGATGATCCAAATACACAAAATAATGGTATAAGTGACTACTCATACCCCCTGGAACACTGCACTGCTCTAGGAGAACCAAAATACTGCCATTTGTAATAAAATTTTGATCATTTGGCCAATAATAAAGTGATAATAATCACTTATCAGGAGAACCAGGGCCAAACTCTCAAAACTGAAACTGAAGCATTGGCCTTGGGCATGTCTAAAAAAAATATAGACCATGTTGTTTTTTAAGTCACTGCCTTAGGAACCATGCTTGAATTTGTCAATCGGGTTGACTAAGTTAAAGTATACAAATTGAAGGTGAGATACTGCATAAATATGATCATGTAAGCATCCAGGGTAAGAAATGGTCCAATGGTGTATATCAAAACCAAGCTTAAATCAATGCTATTCATAATCGTGGTGAAATAATAATAATAGTGATAAGATATACCTGTGTTTCTGAAGAATCTTAGAACTTTTTGGAAGTTTTCTTGTTCATGCCATACTTACAAAGTGTAAACAATGTGCTATTGTTGGGTGAGGATGGAGAACAAGGATAAGGCTAAGGGGAATGAATTTTTACTGACTTTGACTAAGTGATCTATCTGAATGATAATCAGTACACTCATCCAAAGTGACATATACATGACATATAACAATAGGGGATGGAGGTGTCTCACAAATGGATAAAATACTTGGGCTTGTTTCCTTCAGACTCTAGCAATATTTACTTTGCAATAACTTGTAAGATAGTTCAACCTTCAAAGGAAGGTTCCCTGGAAGCCTTCTGGGATCCAATACTGAAAAAGACACAACCTTTGCAAGATAGTCTCACCCTATTTCCCTATGGGGGGAAATGAGCTAAACACTATACAAAGAGTGAGTGCTCATCCTTTAACCATTAACCTGTTCAACCGATTTCATATTTCACATAATATAGTAGCCATCCTATAATAGTAGGTTCCATGGAAAGCCTTCTGGGCTCCAGTAAATGACTAAGGCCTAGACCCATAACCAGCGAGTAGTCCATAGCCCCAACGGATTTGTCGCTCCCTGCTGCCCCTGTGGAGGGAATATGAGCCTTACATTATACAAATAATGAGTCCTCAACCCCTTGGCCACTGAATAATTTTAAAACATTTATACTTTTGCATCCTTTAAATATATCTTTTATGCTTTCCAATGCTTTAGTGTTTCGCAACACTGTTTGGTGGAGCACTTGTTTTGAGGACTAAAGGAGAAATTCCCAATGAACCCAACCACACTGGCCAAGTCACATACTTCATAGCCAAATACCTATAACAACATGGAGTCTATCATGCACAACAGTCAATATGGGAAAAATATCTTCAATCTCACAATTCTCAAACAATCTAAGTCATGGGATAAATTTAACAATGAATGAACTGGATGGACGGGAACAAATGGCACATGGAATGAACATAGCACTAAAGTTTAATATTTGTACAAGCATGGCATGGGAAACAATCTTCACATCAAGTCTCTTGATTAATTATAACTCAAGTTCAAGCATTTAGTACATATAAGCATAGGTCACCATAATCATCCTAACATGACAAGCATAGGTGTTTGACATACATCATAGAGAAAAATCAAACCAAAGAAGCATATACCTGATCTCACCATATATACCTATCTCAAATTGATAAGGCCCCTTTGTAACTATGTGTACCACATCTAATCTGCTACTCTGCTTAAATGAACTAGGTCATTACTAAAAGCATCTCAATGGACTAATGGATCTCAATCCTGGCAAGGAAATTCCATTGATCAAGGCTTTGGAATGGCTAATGCTGTAATGATCCACGCTAAGACCCCATGTGAATGAAAATCTCATAAGAATAAAGAAATCAATTTGTATGCTGCATCACGATAGCCCAACTGCAAATGTATATGTGATAACAAGTACCACGCTGAGCGTGACAAACGACGCATCGACATGTACATGAAATTTCATTTTTCCATTATGGGAATACAAGTATGGGTGATGTAACCATATTATGCTTTAAAGTGTCCAGACTTTCTTGGAAAATTTCTGTCCATTGGAACTTAACATCTTTCTTCAATAAATTCTCCATCGGAGCAGTCACCTCCGCATATCCTTTGATAAATTTTTGATAGTATCATGTATGTCCCAATGTTTCTCTCAATTGATTCACTGTGGTTAGCGGTGGTAGGTTGACGACGATCACAATTTTTACAGGGTCAACCAAGGTTCCATTATGACAAACTATATGGCCCAAAAGAATTCCAAACGGGGCACAAAAGATAAATTTCTTTAAGTTCAGTGAAATTTGATACTGGTGACATCATTCCAACATCATCCTGAGGCTCCCAATATGATCCTTAATGAGCCCAAATATAGTCCAATATTCGAATTATACCTCAAGAAATTTACTAATAAAATCCTTGAATGCAACCACTACTATTCTAGAAAATATAGCAGGAGCATTCTTGAATCCGAAGGGCATTACCATGTATTGGAAACAACCCCACTCGGCCGCAAAGGTTGTCTTGTGTCAGTCTTCCTTTGAGATTATAATATGATGGTATCTAGAGAACCCATCAGCGAACAAGTAAATCTCTTGACCCCCGACACTCTCCAATACCTCATCTGTAAATTTTCTTAGGTCGACCCAAATCCACACTTCACCAGTTGTCTTTTTATCTTGCACTACTATCATACTGATCCACTCTGATTCTTTTACAAGTTCTATGAAACCTATATCTAGAATTTGGTTCAATTCTACCTTTACTTTTCTTTATACTGTGGATTCAATCGATATGGTCGTTGCTCGATGGGTTTTGCGTCGGGCTTTAAATGTATCTTCATTTCTCCAAGGTCTCTGAAAATCCATTTCATCTATGAGATTTTTTTGGGGAATATGTCTTGAAACTCATGCAATAGATCCATGATCTTCCCAATAGTCTCGTCATCCCAATAATCTCCAATATCGACAAATTTTGGATTCTCCGGGGAGCCAATGTTGATTTTCTTGAATTTTAGTGGATTCATAAATGGGTCACTAGAAATACCAAATCCTTCCACTATGCACATACCTTCAGAATTAGGTATGTTTATGTCGAGTGGGTCATCATAATTAGGTTCTCCCCTCACATTATAGCACTCCATACAGTGTTGTATTATTGCGCTGCGTTGTTTGAAGTTTTTTATTGCGACAGGTATATCTTCAAATATCTTTGTCTTGATTAATTGCAATGCAACATCGATCGACAGATGATCATCGAAAAATTCAAATGTGTGTATGAAGCTAGTATCTAATTCATCCCATTCAATAAGTCCCTTATCTCAGTTCAGTTGATACATACTAGCTCCTTGGTATCATGTATAATGTGTGTATGAACTGATGAACCCATTCCTATCGCAGACATGCCTCCAATGTCACACGAAAATACTCTATATGTTCGATGGGATTAGTCAATCCTATATATTTTTTACCAATATATCTTATCTCTTCTCCAAACGTTATCTCCAACAATCTTCGACATTGTGTCCATTCCAATATAGATTCTTTATGTGTGACCCACAATCTGGCAGGTGTAGATTTCACTGCAAAGTCCAGTGCGGACAAGCACTGATATTTTGTGAATTTTCTTCAATCTCTGTTAGAAAATATGCAAGCTTAGGTAAATTTTCATATGTAGGTAGATCAATTACCTCGATCCCTACATAGACCGTTTAATTCTTGTGCACTTTCTCATGGATACTTCATGCATCCTATTATGCTAGTTTTCCAATACTTCGCTAGAATATGATGTACAGGAGCTAATACTCTGCCAACTAAGCTTTCCATTGGTTGTTGTATTTACATAATCATCCCTTGTAGATGTGATGTCATAAATATGGTCGATATAGTCACCTTGTCCTTCACTATGTACAGTCTTGACATATCTCTGACTTTCTAGCGGATCAATTGGTGCAACCACCCTTAGCTCTAAATCTTCGAATGTTAATATTATTTTCTTAGAATTTATGATGGTCCGATTATCAATTTCCCGGTCGATCCCCAAAAGTGAAGGATATGGATTTGTGTTATTGACAATGTCGATTAATTCAAAGTTAGCATACGTTCTTAGGCCTTCTACCTCGACATGAACCTATGTTAGTAGACTGATAGGTAGGAATTTCGACTGATTTGATAATCTAAGCTGAATAGGAGACCACTCCAGTCACCGTTTCCCCATCCTTTCCCATGTTTATTTCGTTAGAATGTTGACATCAGATCCCAAATCTAGGATAATATAGTCCATATCATAATCTCCTATATGTGCAGTCATTCTTAAATTGCGACCGATATTTAGTCTTTTTCTGATATGGTTAATTCTTTTTTTTGGTCACATGTCTTCTTGAGGTTCTTTTATTAGAGCTATCAATTCTGTAACAACATCTTTATCTTGTATTAGCGATAAGAATCTTGAAAAAAAAATCTCTAAGCTTACTAACCTTTTCCATCGGTTTCTTTCAGAATAACTGATTAAACCTTTCAGGCATCTTCATTATTGATATTCTTGGTAGTATAGGGCCAGATGCTGAATCTTGATTCTTGTCGATGAATTCTGGTCACACGTCCAAGAATACTTCCCTTTCTCTTTAGACATCAAACAACACTTTCTTTTATGTTGCTGGTCGCATCTGTGGTTGTTCATGCTATGCATCTTAGTATTGTCTAGTCGCAACACCTCCCCTCGTCACAACAACAATATTTGGTTCCCTATGCTCAACATAAATCTTTTGAATATTCTGGTTTGGGTTCGGATTGGGATTCTACAGAGGGTTCATATTTCCTACATTTCTATCCTGCCACTTCGCAATAAACTATGTACATTGTTTGATTGTATGATCAAAATATTTGCAATACAAACATGTATTTGTAGGGCCTGTCTAGTCCTTGACCAAATGTCCTGGTTTCCCACAATTATAACACATGATTTGTCCTCTTCCATGACCAAATCCTCCTCCTTTTCCCTCGATCTTGAAAATTTCCACCCCCTAGGTTGCGGGTATTATTGTTGCAGGCATTGATTATGTGGATACTAGGGATGAGGATACTGAGATTGTGGATATTGATCTTGATCCCGCTCATCTTGCATCTGCTCTTCATTTTTCATTAAATAGGTTTTGACTGTTTTCTCCTGTAGCAGCTGGAATACTATGCAGTCCTTCTCATCATGGCCTACTGATTTACAAAATTACAATATAAACTAGCTGGTGCACTTACAATATTATGTAAGTACAAACACACTTTCGACTGATGGCCTCTAGTCTAGCATATTCTACACCAAGGCATCCCTTGTGTATTTATTGGATTCAACGCTTCTGATGCGACATAGTTTATGAACGTCGGGAAATTGTCCTCGTGGTGTCCTTTAGTTTTGCATCTGGTACACCATATTTCTTCTTGGTCTTCCTTCCTTTTTTTAATGTCTTGGGATTGTGGCATGAGGTTGGGTAGCTGCGACTGAATTTGCATCATTCCTACACCGGTCTCTCCCACATGTGAGGATTTAAGCTTCATGGACAAAACCAATGCTTCAGTTTGCAACACAATCTTCTGTTGGATCAAGGGAATCCGTATGTACGGTAGCAATGCTACAATGAACCATTCTTTGTGTTGTATGTCCAAAATATAGAATCTTCCTTTAGCCATCAACGTCTTAAATCTCTGGTCTAACTCCCCACAGACTCCATAGACAATTGATTAATCTCTTTAATCTCTATAATACATTGAGATTCAGATTTGGGATTTCTAAATTCATCTATTAGTATCGCTTGAATTTGTTCGAGTGTTTTTTGTACGAATCCTATCAGAACCACATAGAAATTCATATAACAATACAACGCATGACCCCTTAGGGTTGTGATCATATGTTCCTTATTTATTACTTCATCTTGGACTGGTTGCACAGTCCATATGGCTTCACATAGAAACCAATGTTTCTCTAGGTGTTCTAACCCATTTCCATTGAATATCGACAACTTAATATCATTCCCAACCATTATATTGGTCTTTGGTATTGTTGGATAAAATGTTTGGCTAGCAAGACTTCCTTGTCCACTATTCCCACAGTTAGTATTACTTTTATTGAAAAACCCACTGGGAGATGAGTTTCTGGACCTTACCTACGGATAAGTACGTGTAGTTGTAGGTGTGTCGTATTCTTAGTTCTGATCTGGGGCCTCTTCTACTTCTTTTATTTCAAGGATAGTTTGATATTCCTCTTCTTCATCGCAAGAATATTTGTCGAACTGTGATGTCAACTCGTAGTTTTCTCCTTTGGTCATACTGCAACTTCCTCTTCTTGTCACATTTCTTCTTCTTTTTTCCGATTGAAACCTCCTTCCACTTATTAAACATCCATCCTCTAGTGCAATTCCGCTATCACCACGGAACATCTCAACTTACTTTGCTCCATTTTTCTCACACTTCTTCTGCGACACAACCCAGGTCTTTATACATAGTTCGTTACTCATCAAATTCCATTCTTAGGATCCCTTTCTCGCATACGAGCATTTTGATCAATATTTTCAAAGATGTCAAATACCTTTCTTCGGGTCCTTGGAAATATTCCCTTTCTACTTCACTATATGACCTTATAGTGTCGACGACGATTTCTGTGATATATCTGCCCAAAATACTATCAATCTAGAAATCAACAGCTCTAGATATGAGGTTTCTAGTTCTTTTCAACTGCTGAATTAACTGAGGACTCCACTTTGTCTACTCTCCTCCTTGGAACTGTTTTCGTTGGGTTGCTAGCTTCAACAACCACTCATACATAAAATAGGAAAGTCAAAGAAAAAAATTCATGGATATCCATATAAAGGTATTGCTCCAACTACTTTGTCGGATTCAATCATGATCCTTCACTTTCTTCTTGTGCAAATCTAATGATTTAAAATCCACCCACTTTTGAATTTAAAGCATCGTTGGGTGCCAAAACATATCCCTCACAAAATTATTCAAGGTCCCAGAAACATAACCATTTGTTGGAATTTCTCCCTTCAACCCAGTTTTAGACCCTTGTTTTTCTGTCAACAAAGCCCAAGATATCGACCCGACATAGAAGGGCTCAGTCTGCAGCACCTAAGACGCAAATGGAATCTAATCCTGAGATATATCTTATGGGTAATTGGTAGAACCATGTTTCTGCAGTTGTGTGGGGATTTCCTCTTATTTGGCACCTTACTAGATTGCTCGATCAAAGTCAGTGAATATATTACTTATTCTTATTGCATGCATTCAAGATAAAACTCTACTTATCTATCGACAGAGATTACAACAATTAATATAATGCCTTATTGGAGCTTCCAACTAATAATAGTGCGACAAATGCATATAAGGACTCATTCACAAGAAAATACACGTACATTTATTCAACACATACATTCATTCACCATAAGCACATTCATCAAATATACACATAGACAACATTTAACGTGGAAAACCATCCGGGAAAAACCACAAAGGCACTCTTCGTCTGGTATGATAAATATATGGAACATTTTGTCAACGTACTCAACTCGTAGACTATGTTCTAGATCTTCTTCTACAATCTACACAAACTTATCTCTCATCATACTCTCTAGTCTCAGGTCTCCACAGCTTCCTCTCCTTCATTCTACTATCGATCCGCACATAGCCTATATCAGCACTCTCTTCTCTACAACTCTACAACTCTTTGACTATACTTATATTCTAAGAAAAAAACCTACAATGACCTAGCGAGAGTGCACAACTCTCTAAGTGTGTAACTCTGAGGAAGTAACCCGCACAGCTTGGGTTCTCCATTTTATAGACTCTTACACATCGTAGTCAACCGACTTCATTCTGTTAGCTGACATAATGTGATTCCTATTCTCATACATTTAGTTACAACTGTCAGTAGGAACTATTGGCCCAAAATACAAAGATGTTTTATTCCCTTAAGCATGCTTTATCCTAACTAAATTCTTACACACATTTTCCCGAGCTGTCCTTTTCAACTGTTGCACATCTTCTTCTATCGTGGTTCCTTTGGTCATGGCTGATATTGTCACATGTTCCCTTCTGTCATGAACTCTTCCCTCGTGATTGCTTCTATTGCAACTTCCCTTCTACAACCACTTCTTTCATCGTAGCTCTTTCTCCCACAACTTCTTTCATCACAACTTCCCTTCTGTCACAACTTCCTATATAGTTGCTTCTTCTGTCATAGCTCTTCCTCCCTCGCAGCTTCCTCTATCACAACTTGCTCCATCGTGCTACCATACTCTTCATATTCCTGAGCAGGATTTTAAATGAAATATTCCTATCTTTTCCTAGGGCAAACAACTCTCCTTATTCAATGTATGGCACCCTCTTCTCTGATAATATCAATAAAAAAATAGACTCCCTAAATGTTTATGGGCTACATTATAATAGATATGCTTTATGGTTGAACTTATCTAGCCAAGGTTTATTGGATTCTTCATATCTCATCCTCAGAGGGGATTTTCATATTATTGTGTATGGAAAATAAATATTAGGCCCCAATGTTAAATTTGACCCTGTGACAAAGTTATGTTTCGATTTCTTTTAGCAAGTTTTTGTTCATAAGTTTGATGTATCCTTTATTCAAGAAATAATGTTTTCTAATGTTGTATGCAAACACTTTCTGTGGAAGATGTTCCAAATTAGTCATTTGAACAAATATTTAAACAATTCATGATTATATTATAGCTTGATAGGTCCCCTTATAAAAAGGCAATGACAAGATGGGAGGTTCCTAAATGGGTGAAGAGACTAGGCTATACACCTAAGATGCATTTTGATTGAAGGGGTTTCTAACATTCCAATTTAAAAAACAAAAATAACGTCACATAATGATAAAAAAAAATCCTCATTTTAACAATGCCACTTGCTTATACATCAAGGAATGGGTTCCTAGCTTTAACCTAACCTAAGCAAGGATCATCAAGATCCCCATTTGGACCAAGATTTCTAACTTGCCCTTGGAATTTTGGAGTCTATGTATACTTAAGAAAAATGGGGAATACTACTTCCCAAGGGATGATGATTAATCCAAGTGGTAGTTTGGGTTACTTTGGATAAGATCGGGACATTAATAAAAAAAATGAGCATACACTAGAAATGGACATTAACAATTTAAAAAACACGTGTTGGAATAAATCTAAAGGAAGGTCTACTATATGAAACATGGCTAAATTATGGAGGAATATCCTAGTGGGAAATACTTGATTTTATAAATGTCCCTTTTACATGCATATTTTCTAGGTACATTGGTCATTCCCAATACTCTTATCTCAAGAGGACAGTGGATGGCAAGCATCATTAGGAACATGGGGAGGATAAGTATGCTATAGTAATCCCTATATCTCTTCCCTATATGTTGGATAAAACTCGAATGGAAAATACATTAGATAAACACCACCAATCCCTACTTTCTCTTGTCGACCCCTCATCCTCCATATCCATTGACACTATTGGGAACCTAAAAGACCTATTTCATTCTTTGAAAAAGTTAAATGAGAACCCGAAATGGAACAACCACATATCAAAACCTCACCCACCTTCCCCAAATCTCCATATCCTGAATATTTCCCCCATCCCAACCCCATGCAATACCCTTTTAACTACTCCCCCACCCTCTCCCCCTATTTAACACCCCCCAACACCCTTCCTCCATGTCTCATGTTGATCTTAATCCTTCTCAAGGGGAAACCCCACTAAATATTCACTTCCCCTCACTCGTATGGAATTCATCTTCTCTAAAACAAGAAAATTTGTGCATTGTTACCACACCCATTCCAAATACCAAAAACTCTCTTATCCCCCCTCTTAAACCCTCTCTGGAGGCCTCAACATGGTCTCATACATGGGATTTATAATAAGATAACATGAAGGAAACCAAACACTACAAAGGTTCTTTATCAATTAGACATTGAGGTATAACAAGGTCAATAAAAATAATCATTGGGGCATGTAGAGTAGTTTAATCCCCCAAGTAAGGTGAGAAGTGACCATAATATTCATAAACAACAAGGACACGGGATCAACGCAAAAATGAGTTTCTTGTATTGATTAGTTTTAGTTCATAAGTTTAATGTATCCTTTGTTCAAGAAACCATGATTTCTAATGTCACATGCAAAGGCTCTTCGTGAAAGATATTTTGAATTAGTCATTTTAATGTCTTATCTCTGTAGGCATATCCAAAGGCCTTGTATTGGATTGGAAGAGATAGTCCTTCCACCTAATAAGTTGTAGTAACTCTCCTCATTGTATTTATGTCACCCTCTTCTATGATGAGAACAATCAAAACATATAGTTCCTAAATTTTTATGGACCACTTTATAATATATAGGATTTGTGGACGAACTTATGTAGCCAAGGATTACTGAATTCCCCAAATCTCATTCTTGAAGGGGATTTTCACCTTGTTACATATGGAGAAGAAATATGGGTTCCCAATGCTAGGTTTGTGTTAGAACATCATACCACCTAGTACCATATTTATCATACCACCTAGGACCATACTCTCATTTGTTTTCACGTATGCTACATAGTATAAACTTGGTTTATGGCGTCTTCCTAAGGTTGTTGGGGGGGGGGGGGTTGGACCATTTAATGCACCCAAATCCCTCATTTTTGTCAACTAGGAGATAAAACACCCTAATTAATGACATTTTGGTCCCTTCGGGCACTCACAATCCTTAAAACATGGATTTGGGATGACTATGGGTGCCTATGCACTGTATTTGGGTGTTCTTGGCTCTTTTGGCCCATTTATGACTGCCTAGAGCCACTCCCATTCCACCATGCACTACAGCACGCCTAATACACCCTCATTTATGATCACCCATGCCTCTCGAACATTCACATGACAATTTGTGACTGTTTGAGGTGGTTTGGGAGCCTATTGGTCCACCTAGGGGGGTTTTGAGGTCCAATGTAAGCCTACCACTTGTATGCCACCAATGTGCCTCCAAAGGATAGTTATTTTCTCATAATGTAATATAATCATGATCCATACATTTTTACATGTTGGAATGTAATATAAACTTCAGTAATTGGCATCATTCATCGGTCTAATTTTTGCCTCCTTTCACTTTTTTGCTTATGCATTATCAAAGTCTTTCATTGTGAGAATTATCATAGGTTTTAGATGATATTGTAAATAATAATTTAACATGGTATTAGATATTGAGGAGATTCAAACTGAATTCACAGAGTTTAGAAGGTTCAATTTAGTAACCTAGGGTCTCCTCCAAAAGATTGAGAATTTGCATTTCAGGTTGTTCAATAGATCTTTGTCACTCAGTGCGTAGTAGAAATTAAATCAGTCTCATGTGACCTGTTAGTGTTTCTCCCTTATACCCAAGTTTAGACCCTTGATTTTCCATCAACAAATCCTGAGATATCCTCCTGATAGAGTAAGTCTCAGTCGACAACACATGTGACGCAAATGCAGTCTCACCCGAGATATCTCTTATGGGTAACTACTAGAACTAGGTTTATGCAGTTGTGTGGAGAGTTAATCTTCCTTGGAACATTACTATTATCAAACGAATCCGGTGGTTATATTACTTACTCTTATTGTGTGCATTCAAGATATTATTCTACTTCTCCGTCGACGGGCATTACAACAGTTAATATAGTTCCTTATTGCCAATTCCAAGTAACAATAGTGTGACATATGCACATAAGGACTTATTCATAAGAAAATTCAGAAATTCATTCACAACATACATTCATTCAACATAAGCATATTCTTCAAACATACACATAGATAACTTTTAACGTGGAAACCCATCCGAGAAAAACCACAAAGGCGCTCTTCATCTGACATGATAAATATATGAAACATTTCATCTGTGAACTCAGCTTGTAGACTCTATTCTAGGTATTCTCTACAATCTATACAAACTTCTCTCTCCTCTCATACTCTCTAGTATCAGGTCTCTGAAGTTTCCTCTCCTTCACCATACTATCGATCTGCACACAGCTTGTATCGACTCTCTCTTCTCTACAACTCTACAACTCTTCGACTCTACTTCTCTTCTAATATAGAAACCAACAAATATGTAGTGAGAGCACAACCCACACACAGCTTGGGTTGTCCCTTTTGTAGACTCTTACACATAATAGTCAATCGACTCCATTTTGTTATCGGACAAGCTATCATTCCTATTCGTATACATATATTACAACTGTTAGCAGGCACTATCGACCCAAAATAGAAATGTGCTTTATTTCCTAAAGCATGTGTTATGCTAACTGACTTCTTACTCACAATATCTTGAGTTTTCCTTTTCATCCGTTGGAAATCTTCTCCTATCGTGGTTCCTTCCTTCCCGAATTCTCTCATTGCAACTTCCCTTCTGTCACAAACTCTTCCCTTACGGCTTCTTCTGTCGCAGCTTCCCCTCTACAACAACTTCTTTTGTTGTAGCTCTTTCTCCAGCAATTGGTTTCATCATAGCTTCCTCCATCGCGCAACCAAAATATTCATATTTTAGAGCAAAATTCTGTCCATCTATTCCTAAGGCCAACATCACCTTGCTCACTCCATTCAACTACTTTGAGTGGAAGGCCGAAATGGTAATCCATCTGAGGTCCAGAGGTCTCTATAGAGTTACCATGGGGACAGAAAATGAGCCAAACTCAGCTGTTGAGAAGTCCAAGTTTTTTAACAAAATGGATGAAGCATTTGGGATGCTATGTCTTAGAATTTTGAGATACCTCATGTTTCATGTTGACAGTCTCACAACTACAAATGAAGTGTGGCTCAAGCTTGAGTATTTGTTTGGGAATACTAGTGAATTGAGAGGGCATTAGCTTGAAAAGGAGTTAATCACCTTGAACCCAACTCATTTTGAGATGATCTAAGACTTCTTCAACAAGTTCAAATACATGGTTCTTCAACTAAAGAAACATGGCATTAAGAAGAAGGAAGATGAGCTGATCTTGTCCATACCTTCGAATCTAGGGCCTAAATATTCATTGTTTGTTTTGACATTTCACTTAGGCAAGCTGACAATTTGAAACTAGAGAATAATATCTTTGGAAAACTTCATGGAGTCTCTGACTCAAGAAAAAGACAAGTTGGTTCAAATGGGTACCATCAAATATACCAAGGAATAAGCTCTTGCAATAGTATATTCGAAGCAATCAAAGAGAAAGAATAATCCAAAATATTCAAAGGAGTAAGAGAAGAAGAAGCTGGACAAAGAGAAGCCCAAA
Organism: Pseudotsuga menziesii; assembly: GCA_001517045.1. Classification (NCBI taxonomy): domain Eukaryota; kingdom Viridiplantae; phylum Streptophyta; class Pinopsida; order Pinales; family Pinaceae; genus Pseudotsuga; species Pseudotsuga menziesii. The sequence continues at coordinate 144,957 of LPNX010158434.1, read as the reverse complement.
TCTTCTGATGGTGGTTTGAATACTAGCAAGGACAAAGGGAAGAAGCAAGAGAAGAGAAAATACACTTACTGTCACAAGGGGTTGACACCTTGAGAGTGCATGCATGAATAAAACCATTGACATGATGGCACGATTCCTTCAGAAGAACAAAATTTCCCTTCCAGATGGAGCAAAGAAGAAGGATGGAGGTTTGAATTTTGAAAACAAGGAGAGATGCCATGCATTGGTGGTTGGAGCTTCCGGATCTTCCTCCTTCATCATAGATTCAGGTGCCTCAAGGAACATGACTTATGTAGAAGAATCCTTCTTGACCCTACATCCATATAGTGGTGCATTCATCCTAATGGGTGATGACTCATAGATCCCAACCAAAGGAATGGTTATGATCAATATTGACAATGGGTACTTCAACAATGTGCTGTTTGTGCCTGATATTGAAGCAAAACTACTCTCTATCTATCAAATAACTCACACAGGTTCAACCAAGAGAGTGACATTCACTCAATATTATGTGGAAATTTCAGAAATTTCTACAGGAAAAGTGGTTGCAGTGGGTATTCTAGATCATGAGTCAAGGATGTACAAGTTTTCACACTTTCTTCCTTACTCCTCATCAAATGCCCCGTCACATGCCAATCAGATCAACAAGCTATGGAAAGAGAGGTTTGGACACCTCAACTACATATATATTCAATATTTGAGCAAATAAAATATGGTTGAAGGACTTCCAAGCATCAAATTTTCCAAAGGAAAATGCAAGGGATGCATTGTTGGAAAGCATACAGACGGCAAGTATGAAAAGGGAAAGGAAAGAAGGGTTGTTCAAGTGACTAAATTGATCCATTCATATCTGATAGGATACATTCCCACACTTTCCTATGGAAACTCAAGGTAAGTCTTAACATTCATAGATGATTTTTCAAGATAATGTTGGGTGTTTTTCCTCAAGCTAAAATCTAAAGTGTATGAGATATTCAAAGGTTTTGTTGAGAAATTCAGTGGGAAGAAGATAAAGGTATTAAGGACTGATAATGGAAAGGAATATGACAATAAACACCTACATAATCTATGTGATTATAATGACATTGAAATGCAACATTCAGTGCCTTACACACCACAACAAAATGGTGTGGTAGAGCACAAGAATAGAGCATTGAAGGATATGGCCACTTGCATGTTGGAGGATAAGTCTTTGTATCCTAAGCTATGGGACGAGGCCATAAATTGTGATACATATGTTCATAACAGAGTTCCACAAAAATAATTGGAAGACAAGACTCCATTTGAGGCTTGGAGAGGACACAAGCTTGATGTGCTAGAATTCCTCTAGAGAAAAGAAATGCCTCGCAACCCCAAATAAAGGATTCCATAATGGTTGGATATGATAAATATGCAAAGGGATACAATCTCTTTGATCCCTCATCTCAGGAAACATTCATTAAGATAAGTGTTTAGTTCAAAGAAGAGCTTATGCAAGAGTTTGAACTAGTAGAGGAGGATTGCTCGCACCCTCTACTCAATGATGATGTAAGTGATGTTTTCATTTCTGATTTTTTTTATTTTGATATTGGAAGATGAGGATGAGTACATGAAATTATATCATTACTCTCCCACGAGGCCAAAATGGGATGGGAAAACCATACAAGAAGCTGGTGATCTTGCAGGAGATCCAGTAAACACTAGGAAGACTCGATTTCAGTTTCACAATGCTTTCTCAAATTGTGATTCGAATATTCTAGAGAGATGTTTTCTGATGGTTGGATCTGATACAAAGTCATATTAAGAAGCATCACATGAACAAGATGGAAAACAACCATGCAAGAAGAGTTCAAGTCTTTGCAAGACAATGAAACTTGGGAGTTGGTTCCTCTACATTCCAAGAGGAAACTAGTGCAATGTAAGTGGGTTTATAGAACCAAAATGGCTTCTGATGGTTCATATTTGAGGTATAAGGAAATATTTATTTCCAAAGGCTTCTCTAAAGTACGCAAAGTGTAATATACATAAACATTTGCAACAATGGCAAAGATGGACTCAATCAGGCTAGTTTTGGCCATTATTGCATCTAAGTGATGGGAGGTGAACCATATGAATGTGAAGAGTGATTTTATTCATGGTGACCTTCATGAGGAGTTTTATATGCAGCAGCCTGAAGTTTTCATTCATGATCCTTCACTTGTTTACAGGTTGAAGAATTTTATCTATGGCCTCAAGCAAGCTCCCAAAGCTTGGTATGCCAAGATGGACAACTTTCTTCTCTCACAAGGTTTTGAAATATGAAAATATTATACTAATGTGTATTTTCAGAATTTAGATGACTCTATTCAGATCATTTTACTATATGTAGATGCTATTTTATCATTGGAAGTTGCATCGCGGATATATGTTCAATTAAATCTTCACTACACAATGCATTTTCTCTGACTGACCTAGGATTGTTGAAACAATTTCTTGGCCCGAAGATTGAGAAACTTGATGCGAGTACCAAGGTTAACCAATAAAAGTATGATTTGGACTTGTTATTAAAGTTCAAAATGGATGAATGTAAATTTTCTAAGTGTTCCTTCCTTTTAGGAGTAAAACTAGGTGATTTTGGTTCATCTCCATTGGTGGACAACTCGTTGTATATACAACTAGTTGGGAGTTTGTTGTATCTCACACACTATAGACCTGATTTTGCTTATGCAATAGGTGTTGTTTCAAGATATAGGCATTAGAATCATGAGATCCATTGGAAGTATGCTAAAATGATCTTGCATTATGTGCAAGGAACCACACACTTTTGGGATAAACTATGCAACTAGTTCTCCACTAGAACTAGTAGGATTTACTAATTCTGATTGGGATGGAGATTCCACTGACATAAATTCCACTTCAAGTTATGTATTCATGCTTTCACATGGTCCTATTTGATTTTCAAGTAAGAATCAACAAACTATTTCCTTATCTTCAGCTGAGGCTGAGTACAGAGGAGCAATGAATGCAGCTACACAATTTGTGTGGTTACAAGGAATTCTCAGAGAACTTGGTTTTGCTTTTGATTCACCCACTGTCATTTGGTGTGAAAATAAAAGTACAATCAAGATATCCACAGATCCAGTACAAAGATAGAGGTCTAAGCACATTGAGATTCACATGCACTACATCCGGAGCTTGGTGCGTGACCAAGTGATATCATTGCAGTATTGCCCATCTGTAGAGAAAATTGCTGATATCTTCTCCAAGAGATTCACAGAGAAGAAATTTACCTATATTATATCACTTCTTGGGATGGGACGAACATGGTGATGATTGATATTCACTTTCATATTTTGGCTCAATGTCCATTTTAGAGGGGATGTTTTATTCCCATGTATTTTTCCTTCTTACCTTGGTTATATGGACTAATAGAATTTTGTAAGAGGTGACTTGAGCCTTAGTTTCCAAGGCCTCAATTTTGATTTGGTTACACTAAGTCATGATTAAGGGGGGGGGGGGGTTATAACATCATACCACCTAGTATCATAGTTATCATACCACATAGTACCATAGTCTCATTCATTTTCAGTTATGTTACATAGTCCAAAATTAGTTTATAGTGTCTTCCCAAGTCTCTTCAGGGTTTTGGACTATTAAATGCACCCAACACCTTCATTTTGGTCAAACATGAGCGGAGTAACCCTCATTAATGACCTTTTGGTCACTCGGGGTTCTCCCACTCCTTAAAACTTGGATCTGGGTTGACTAGGGGTGCCTATGCACTATATTTGGGTGTTTTTTTCTCTTTTGACCCATTTATGACTGCGTAGAGCCACTCCCACTCCACCATGAACTTAACCACACCTAATACATTGTAACGTCGCCAACCCTCTGTCCGGCGAAGAGGACGCTACTATACATCAAATCATCCGGGAATCTAGCCCAACGAACATGAACATACATATATGTAATGCTGAAGCATGATACTTAAAACATCAAACATATTACGAGGAATAATCATTCATATACAGAACGGAAGAAAAATATATCAATCAATATTCATGCATATACAGATTAGAATTTAATATGTATATCATCATTCATCAATGGTAAATATAATTGCAGACACAAGTCAGGAAAGAGTACTTATCTTATAGAGAACTTGTCCCATAACCAGCTATAACGTTCCACCCAAACATAGGCCCACGTGCTCCTCAATCTCTCAGCAACGCTGCCACCCACGAGCCGGGCATGATTCCCAAAGGAATAAGGAACTAACAGGCTTACACATAGCCAAGGATAACAACACCACAAGGGTACACAGTTCAGCCAAACCAACACAGTTGGGTTTATTAGGCGAACAACAGATCAGCCAAGCCAACAAAGTTGGGTTTATTAGGCCATCTAGGAGCTGGGAAAGGCTAAATGCTAAGCTAGTGAGCTCATTGAAGAGTCGCAGACACCAACACCAGAGCCAGCCTGGCTTCTAGAACACCCACACACACCCAACATAAGGAAATCAGTCCCTTCTTTGCAACGCAGTCCCTCAGACCCTGATCTGCCTTCCAGTGCTATTCAGGGGTTGTGGAGAAGAAAGCTAACTCAGTAGCTCTGTCTGTGTGGTTCTCACCCCACCAGGTTTATCAAGCACCTCAATCCCTCATTCACCACTCCAATGCAGTCCGAAGACAAAACCACTGAATGCAAGCAACCAACAGCTATTGAAGCTTTTACAGGGGAAAAACACAGTTCATCAATCGTGGCAAATAACAGCCCATGGGTAACCCTGCCCACAGCACACGATCCTTCATGCAGTCGCTAGAGAAATTTACACAGACCAGAAAATGGGAAAAAGGAACATACTCCCAATCTCTGCGTGAGGGACAAGGACGCAACCCACAGAACTATTGATGCAATCACAGCCGCGACTTAACGATGGAAAACAATACAATGCATAGTCTAAAATTGGTGGGAAGCAGATACCAAAACTCTACACGAACATGAGGGATGAACACCATAGTCTATCAATCCACGAGAAAGAAGGAAGGCGAACCCCCAAACAATGAATTGGGTATCTTTTAACTCAGTCCGCGTGAAGAAACTGAACAGACTCACGATTTGGTTAGTGGGCAGAACATCCGCATGTCATTTAGAGTGAGAGTAGGCATGGGCGTGGTACTGGTATTTCTGCCAGCAAATCACTGCCCCAACTAACAATGAAAAACTAAGGTGGTGGTGAGCAAAAGAGAATGGTGACACATGGCTCTTCACCCATGACTGAATGTTCAACATCCCCCCTTCCTTATCCTTAGGAATCATGCCCCTTCTCAATTTAGTTGCAGTGAACATAGCTGGTTGGGTTATTTAATTAAAATGCACATTTACACGATGTCACAATTTAATATATGCCGTATGTCTTGATATACAATCGGTGACCATTCCAATCCGAAACGTAACATAACTAAATCGATGGTGGGGCCTTTGCCCTTAGCTCCACACCATGATTATTTACAATATATGTATCATGTATATTTAATGCAAGCGGGGTTAAAACCGGGGTATTACATTCCCCTCCCCCTTCAATAGCACTGTCCTTAGTGCTTTTACACTGGTACTGCCTTAGTGTTCCGCCGAATTGAACAAAAATGGATGTGCCAATCTCATGGCATCCTCCAGCTCCCACGTAGCCTCTTCAGGTCCGTAGTGCTCCCATTGCACCTTTACCTGCCCTATGGCTTGGTTCCAGAGCATTGTGACCTTCCTGTCGAGGATGCGCATTGGCTCGATTTGGAACTCTCCCTCGATTTCCACCTGAATCACATCCCAATTTATCACAAGGTTAGGATCATGTACATATTTCTTAAGTAAAGAAACATGAAAAACATTATGAGCTCTAGTACTAGCAGGCAATGCAAGTCTATATGCAACTGGCCCTATTCTTTCAAGCACTTCAAACAACCCACAGTATCTAGGTGACAGCTTGGCACAACTTCCAAGCTTCAAGGAACTTTTCTTTGCTTTCACTATGAGTTAAACATGATCCCCAACACTAAACTCTCTGTTCATCCTATGCTTATTTGCATAGTTTTTCTGTCCGTCCTATGCTTCCTTCAGATCCTGCCTAATCTTTATAACCTCTTGCTCCATTTCCTTAAGTAATTCTAGTCCAGGCACAACTCTGTTCACTGGGTTATCCCAAGTCACTGGTGTCCTACACCTTCTTCCATACAAAGCTTCATACGGATTCATCCCCAAGGATGCCTGCTGTCCATTGTAGTAAGTAAACTCTACCAAGTGTAAGTAATCTTCCCACTTGGTTGGTTTGTCCATCACATACCTGCGAAGCATATCTTCAAGCACCTGATTAACTCTTTCTGTTTTCCCATCTATCTAAGGATGGTAGGCAGTGCTGAAGTTTAGCTTTGTACCCAAATATGCAAACAACCCTTTCCAAAAATTTGAAGTGAACTTGACATCTCTGTCAGAAACTATTGCCTTCGGCAATCCATGCAATTTGAAAATCTCCTTCATGAATATCTTTGCAATGTCATCAGTCTGATGTGTAGACTTCACTGGTATAAAATGTGCTGCTTTTGTCAACTTGTCTACCACAACCATGATGGAATCATGTTGTCTCCAATTCATCGGCAAGCCTGTAATAAAATCCATGGAAATAACTTCCCATTTCCATTTTGGAACTGGCAAAGGATGCAATAAACCTGCTGGGCGTTGATGCTCAACCTTTACCTATTGACATTTCATGTACCTTGAAATGTATTCAGCCATGTCCTTTTTCATTACTGGCCAAAAGTACTGCTTCCTAGCTGTAGCAATTATCTTCTGATATCTTGGGTGACCAGAATACGGAGCTTGATGGATTTCATCCATAACAACTCTCCTCAAATCTGCTACATTCGGAATATAAATTCTACCTTTATAAGTAAGAAGTCCATTTTCTTCCAATTTATATCCTTCATACTTCTTCTCAAGACTTTGCTACTGCAATTTGTCTTTTACTTGCTCATACAATTCATCTCCGGCAACGTGATTAACAATCTGTTGCCTCAAATCTGATTGGCAAATACTAAGAGATGCCACATGCATTTCCTGCACCTTCATGTTGAGTGCATCAGCTACCTTATTCTCTTTCCCCTTTATGTGCTTGATTTCAAAATCAAACTCACACAAAAATTCCAGCCATCTCACTTGCCTAGCATGCAGAGTAGGCTGATCAAATAGATACTTCAGACCACAATGGTCGATCCTGAGTTCAAATCTTCTACCCATCAAGTAATGCCTCCACATCTTGAGAGCATGTACTATGGATGCAAGCTCGAGATCATGAGTGGAATAGTTCCTCTCATGCTCCTTTAGCTTTCTTGACTCCTCCAAGCCCTTGTCTGCATGCATCGGTACACACCATAAAATCTTTCTCTGGATCTGCAACTTTCAATACTGGTGCACTGGTGAGAAGATTCTTCAACAGCTGGAAGCTTTGTTCACACTTTGAAGTCCATTCGAACTTTCCCCTTCTTTTGCAAAGAAGTGATGGCATGTGCAACCTTGAAAAATCCTTCAATGAATCTCCTGTAGTATCCTGCAAGTCCCATAAAAGATCTTGCATCCGTCACATTTCTTGGAGTAGGCCAATTCATAATGGCTTCAATCTTTTCAGGGTCCACAGATATACCCTCTTCTGAGATAATGTGGCCCAAGTACTGAATTCTATCCCTGTAGAAGTTACACTTGCTCAGTTTTGCATACAACTGATGTTCCTTGAGCACTTGCAATGTCAGTCTCAAATTCTCTTCATGCTCCTCCTCATTCTTGGAATAAACAAGAATGTCATCAAGGAAAACAAGAACAAACTTGTCCAAATACTTACTGAAGACACCGTTCATAAGGCACATAAATGTAGCTGGTGCATTTGTGAGACCGAATGGTACCACTACAAACTCATAATGCCCATACCTTGTCCCAAAGGCTGTCTTATGAATGTCTTCGTCCTTGATCCTCATCTGATGGTAACCAGACCTCAAGTCAATCTTGGAAAACACCTTTGCTCCTCTCATTTGATCAAAGAGGTCATCAATCCTAGGAAAAGGATATTTATTCTTCATAGTAATCTTGTTTAACTATCTGTAATCAATACATACCTGAGTGTACCATCTTTCTTCTTTACAAACAAAACCGGTGCTCCCCAAGGAGACACACTCGGTTGAACATACTTCTTTTCCAACAACTCTTGCAGTTGCATCTTCAACTCTAGCATCTCCAGTGTACTCATCCTGTAGGGTGTCTTGGTCACTGGTGCTACTCCTGGCACAAGTTCAATGGTGAAATCAATGTCCCGCTTTGGAGGAAGTCCTAGAATCTCATCAGGAAACACATCCCTGAATTCTTGTAACACCTGATAGTCCTCGAACCTAGGAGTTTCATCTCCTGTTGGTTCTAGAATATGAGCTACATACAACTGGCAACCTTTCCTACAGAACTTCTTCAACTGCATTGCTGAAACCTGTCTTACTGAAATTACCTTCGGAATACCTTTCACAACTACCGGGTTTCCTTCTTCATCCATGCATTCAAAAGTATTATTATAACAGTCAAGCTTCACTCGGCGAGCTTCTAACCAATCCATTCTAATGAGAACATCATAGGAACCAAGCGGTAGAATATTCAGATCTACACAAGTGTTCAATCCAATCTTGACCAATGGAAATTTCTCTATCACTTCTCTGACCTTTCTCTTAGTCCCAGTGGCTAGATGAACTAGCCAAGATTTTCCATTCTTTACCTTCTTAAAAGCACAAATCTCCACTACTCTAGGAGTAATGTAACTGTGAGTAGAACCAGGGTCAATCAAAATAGAAATAGATTGTTCAACAATCTTACCTACAACTTCAACCATAGTTGACTGATGACTTGCCTGGCGGTCCTCTAGTGCTGCGTAAATTCTAGGGACTGCTCTTGCTACTTGACCCACTGTTTCTGCTCCCTGAATGTTATAGTTTGGCCTTGCACTTTCATTCTCAAGTGGAAAATATCTGTGCAAGTGGGGTCCTTCACATTTCCAACATTTGAGTGGACCTTTATTCTGATGTGGCTCTTTAGGCTTTCCACCTGTCACTCCAACTAGATTACTCACAGCTTGGAATGGCTGCTTCTGCTGATTCCTGAATCTAGAAGGTTTGAAACCTTTCCTTCTTTGGTCAAAATTCTCATTCTTCTTGTCCTTCCATGCCTTATGGTAATCAGGTTTACCTTTTATTTGCTCATAGAAATACTTAGCCTTTCTTATTTCTTCTTTAAGAGTTCTTGGTTCATAAAACTCAATTCTATCTCTGTAAGCTTGAGGCAATCCGCTCAGAAACCACTGGATCTTTAGTTTTTCATCTCTGATGTACCAGACATACCTCAACAATTCCAAAAACTTATTTGCATATTCATTTATGGTCTGCTGTCCTAATCTCAGCTCATGGAACTCCTTTATCTTGTCATCATAATACCTGTCAGAAAGGTATTTCTGCCTGAAATACTTCTTGAACAGTTTCCACTTCAGTTTCCTTTCACTGATTCTCTTTACTTGCTTTAAGTGTTCCCACCAAATGGATGCTCGTCCATTCAGATTGAATATGGCGATTCTTGCCTTCATGTTTCCTGAATAATCCTGTACTTGGAAGTACTTCTTTATCCCAAGAAGCCAAGCTTCAACTTCTTGTCCCGTCTTTATCTCACCATCAAATGTAGGAGGTTTAGATTTCCTAAATTCATCTCGAGAGCGATCCCTCTAGTGCCTTCTTCTTTTCCTTTTATGAGAAGATGAGCTTGTATCTCCACTAGATTCTTCAGATTCAGATGATCCACTGGAAGTCCTTCTCCTTCTCCTGGTGCTGCTCTTATTGCCTTCTCGCCCAAATTGTATATTTTTCTGCAAGTCTGTCAAACTCTGCAATATGGCAGCATTCAACTGATGCTGCTCTTCCTGGGCTTTTACCAAGCTTCTCATGGTGGCTGCAACCTCGGATGGTGTCCCCTGAAATCTCCTTCCATTAGACTCTATGTCATCATTTCCATTACGGACATTTTCTCCCATAGCATCTTTTGCTCGCTCGTAAGAATCCCAAGCATCATACCCATCATGGGTTCTCATGACTGAACCACCTCTTGCTTTACCACACTGTTCTTTCCGAAGTACAGCTCTTGGAAGTTGTCTATAATTCTGCAATGTGTTAGTAGCAAACTGTTAGATGCATGTCATTAATAGAAATCAAAACTACTTACCTTCCTCTTTTGGAAATTCATAAATCACAATTTTGCTTAAAACACAAAATTTTCCTCTTTTTCTTTTCATCCCTGTGACCACAGACAGTCTGATGAAATCTGCTGAAACCTACTGAAAGACAGTTGGAAACTGCTTGCAAAATCACTGAGAAATTCCTTCGAAAAACCCAAATTTCCCTAGGCCCAATTGGACCTCTTCCTAGCTATTTTTCCGACATTTCAATGGTCAATCCAACTAACTCATCGGCGGTTTTTTTATTTATTTTTCTCCGGTGTTTCGGTGGGAAAATGACTAGACTTCCGATTTGCACCGGCAGGAAATGAACTGTTCATTGGGTGCATAGTCATTTGAGTAGGCGCAATGGCGGAAAGTAATCTTACTACGATTTACGTGGGCAAACCGACTAAGCTTCCGATCCGCGATCTGATCATTAACAAATTTTCGATGCCTTTATACTGTTCAAAGTTGGGTCTCTTCCTTGCTAACTCCCCGACATTTCGGTGGATGAACCTCTAATTCCTTCCACTGTATCGGGCCTGCAATTGTCTATTGTTCTGAACTTTATCGACGATAGCATAGACTAACCATGTAGCATCGGCGGCCGGGCTCTACGCATCGGACGGTTAGTCGTTAAGATTTCTGCAACGGTGGCCCGCAATCGAACTGTCTTCCACAGCTCCTGACTCTATCGGCGGTCGAAGCGACTAGGATTTTTCAGCATCGGTGCTTGGAGAACCTCGGGTGATTAGCTAACTCTTTATATAGCCGCAACGACGGGCAGTAGAGTCACTATGTTCTCCATGGGGCACTCGTGGGCGGTTGAAGCGATTGTTCATTGCGGCATTGGATAGTTAGTGGACTAAACAACCGCAACTGCGGTTCTCCCTCATTGAACCTTTTCTCATTGGCGATACGATCCACTAACATTGCCCGATGGTCAATGATCTCGTGCCTTAGAGAAAATTGTGAATTTTCTTCCTGCCTTGTCTTCCACTGCATCGGCTCTTCCATATTCTATTCTTCGGCGATGGCAACGACTATTCTCTTCCGATCAGCGACTGAAACACATCGGCATCGGCAAGCAGAAGCTGTATGCGTCAGAGGATTAGTGCATTAGGCTTCCGCAATGGCGACGCTTTGAACCACTAATTCCTTCCGATTTTCATCGACGATGAATACTACTAACAGTTTTCGATGGCCGACGAAGTCAACACTTAGAAAAATTTCAGAATTTCTACGCCATCGGCGGTCCATTTGTTTAAGTGTTCCGATGTGCTGATGGCCAAAACACTTAGAAAATTTTTCGAATTTTTTTGTCCTCACCCATTTCTCTTGGTTTCTTCTGGGCAGTAGGAAACCTTCCTTTATTAACTGTTTCTCATGGCCCTCTAAGGCCCAAATGCTGCAACATAAGCTCTATCACTACATCTTCACGGCCCATTCAGGCCCATACTGCAACCAGAGCTCTAATACCAAACTATAACGTCCCCGACCCTCCGACCGACGAAGAGAATGCTACTATACATCAAATCATCTAGGCATCTAGCCCAATGAACATGAACATACATATATGTAATGCTGACGCATGATACTTAAAACATCAAACATATTACGAGGCATAATCATTCATATACACAACAGAAGCAAAATATATCAATCAACACTCATGCATATACATATTAGAATTTAATATGTATATCATCATTCATCAATGGTAAATATAATTGTAGACACAAGTCAGGCAAGAGTACTTATCTTATAGAGAACTTGTCCCGCAACAAGCTACATCGCTGCAATTTTCCACCCAACCATAGGTCCGCGTGCTCCTCAATCTCTTAGCAACACTGCCACCCCCGAGCCGGGCATGATTCCCAAAGGAATAAGGAACTAACAGGCTTACACATAGCCAAGGATAACAACACAACAGATCAGCCAAGCCAACAAAGTTGGGTTTATCAGGTCATCCACGAGCTTGGACAGGTTAAATGCTAAACTGGTGAGATCATTGAAGAGTTGTAGACACCAACACCAGAGCCAGCCTGGCTTCTAGAACACCCACACACACCCAACACAAGGAAATCAGTCCCTGATCTGCAACGCAGTCCCTCAGATCCTAATCTCCCTTCCAGTGCTATTCAGGGGTTGTGGAGAAGAAAGCTAGATCAGTAGCTCTGTTTGTGTGGTTCTCACCCCACCAGGTTTATCAAGCACCTCAGGCCCTAATTCACCACTCCAATGCAGTCCGAAGACAAAACCACTGCAAGCAAGCAACCAACAACTATTGAAGCTTTTACAGGGGAAAAACACAGTTCATCAATCGTGGCAAATAACAGCCCACGGGCAACCTTGCCCACAGCACACGATCCTTCATGCATTTGCTGGAGAAATTTACATAGACCAGAAAATGGGAAAAAGGAACATACTCCCAATCTCTGCGTGAGGGACAAGGACGCAACTCACAGAACTATTGATGCAATCACAGCCGCGACTTAACGATGGAAAACAGAACAATGCGCAATCTAAAATTTGTGGGAAGCAGATACCAAAACTCTGTGCGAACATGAGGGATGAACACCACAGACTAGCAATCCATGAGAAAGAAGGAAGGTGAACCCCCAAACAATGAATTGGGGATCTTTTAACTCAGTCTACATGAAGAAACTGAACAGACTCACAATCTGGTTAGTGGGCATACCATCCGCACGTCGTGGAGAGTGAGAGCAAGCATGGGCGTGGTAGTGGTCTTTCTGCCAGCAAATCGCTGCCCCAATTGACAATGGAAAACTAAGGTGGTGGTGAGCAAAAGAGAGTGGTGACACATGGCTCTTCCCCCATGACTCAATGTTCAACATCCCACCTTCCTTATCCTTAGCAATCATGCCCCTTCTCAATTTAGTTGCAGTGAACATAGCTGGTTGGGTTATTTAAATAAAATGCACATTTACATGATGTCACAATTTAATATATGCCGTATCTCATGATATACCATCGATGACCATTCCAATTTGAAACATAACATAACTAAATCGATGGTGGGGCCTTTGCCCTTAGCTCTGCACTATGATTATTTACAATATATGTATAATGTATATTTAATGCAAGCGGGGTTAAAATCGGGGTATTACATACACCCTCATTTATGGTCACCCATGCCTCTCCAATGTTCACATGAGCATTCATGACTGTTTGAGGTGGTTTGGGAGCATATTGGTCCACCTAGGGGGTTTTAAGGTCCAATGTAAGCATGCCACTTGTATGGCACCAACGCACCTCCAAAGGCTAACAAATTTCTCCTAATGTAATATCATCATGATCCATACATGTTTATATGTTGGAATGTAATATAAACTTTAGTTATTGGCATCATTTGCTGGTGCAGTTTTGACTCCTTTCACTATTTTTCTTATGCATTGTCAAATTATTTCATTATGAGAGTTCTCTTAGGTTCTAGATTTTGCTGTAAATCAAAATTTCATAGTTTGAACCCACGACAGATTTATGTTTTGATTTCTTTGAGCAAGTCTCTCTTATCAGTATTAAGCCAACATCTCTCCTAGCTACATGGACCAACAACAAATCCGATGAATATTATATTGGAAAAAGGTTAGAATGCTTCCTAGTTAAAAATGCATTTCTCAACTCTTTTTAAGGATCCAAGTCAAGAATATTTAACCATTGCATGATTATCTTAGATCTTGATAGCACCCCCTCCCAGCCCCTAGATTCACCCTTCATATTTAATCCTCGTTGGCTCTCCCATCCATATTATTATAGTGGATCACCTCATCTTGGAATCCCCATAAGTGGATTTAGTGATTCTATCTCTCAATTCCAAAGGAATCTACTTAATATAAAAGTTGCCTCAAAGGAACCCACATTGAATTCTACCTAGGAAAATAATTAAAAATAAGGGATTGCAGCAAGAGGTCTTATACAATAAATATATAACGCTTGCATCATTAGAAGACTAGAATTGAGACCCCAAAAGACAACATCAAGGAGGTTCTAATTTTGGGAATCCATCTTACAATTTTCCCATATCAGCATAGATGGTCTTTGGTAGAAGGTACATTATGCCACATGGGTAAGGAATGTGCCTAAATATATGGGTAGGCTAGGATTTAGAGTATAACATGCCACTACATCTACTAGATGCTCTTTGGAGTAGACATCCCCACACTTTTATCCAAGCAACTTTTGATATTGGTTTCTAAACAAGATATGGTACATTGCTCATGATATTGGAAATAGATATTAGAAGGAAAACAATGGACCAATATATAATCCAGCTGTCCAAAACAAGAGTACAACTCAGAGAGGAAGAGGACCCATTGTTGCAGCGATCAAATCTAGCCTTGAGAAAGTACATTTTAAAGATTGGATATATATAACACATTACCTTCCATGGAAACCTAACGCATGTTAGTGGTGGTGGACAAAGCTTTGAAAGGTAAAATCCCCTTTAAATATTATCCATCTCTTTTCTTGAATCTCCATCAAAAGTGTTGTACCAACCTAGCACATGCTGAAAAGAAGAGGTTGGTGGGGCCCAATAGATGCCCCCTCCATAGGGAACATGAAATCTATTTCCCATTTGTTGCTTCACTTTCATTTTGCTAAATAAATATGGGTTTTGTCCCACAGATTAAGCCTCCAACACCAAAAATGGATATGGGACAACATCAATGTAGCATTGGAACAGTGGATAAACCACATAGTAGAATCAGATAAAGGCCTTGTCTTAGAGGTAACGTGGTTCACTTGGCTAGCTATGAATGAATGCAATTTTTAGAATAATAAATCAAATACATATAGAATATTATATAAGTTCAAAGCCAACATAATTCCAATAAAGGCTCCAAATCCCCCCAAACCCATTAGACTCATGCTCCACCCAGATTATGACCACTCACATGCTTGAGGATTCTTTAATGGGGCATCATATGGAAACTCAGGTGTTAATGGGTATGGGGGTTGGTTTATTTTACCCAACATGTCCAAACTATCATTGAAACTCGACATAGGAAGAGACATACATAATTGAGTTGAATCGCTTGCTGCCACTACTTTCCTCAACTTACTTTAGGATGATGGAATTAGAAAATTGGATATTTTAGGAGATTCAAAGGTTATCATGAGTTGGATACATGGTTGCTCAAGGCATAGGACTAATGCATCAAGCCAGACTGTAGGAAACTAGGAAAAATAGCTCAAGATCCCAACATATAAATCATGCACATCTACAAAGAGGTAAATGTTGAAGAAAATACATTAGCGAAAGGGGTGGTATCCATGGTCCCTATCCTTTTATAGACAGATCACTTAGTGGAGGGTTTCTCTATACCGCTTTCTAGAACTTTGTTTGACCCATGGTGGAAGAGGTGAAGTTGTTTAGTTAAACAACACCTCTACTTCACTTGCTTTTTTGACAAATATGATATAGGTGAGGAGTATTGTTTTGGTAAACATTCATCATCATTCCTTTTGGGATGATTGTAAGCATGGACTAATATACTAATCTATGTAAAAGACTAAAATAATTATCACACATAAGTTTTGTATTAGGCTCGAAGTTGTACACAAATACTCATTTTATTAATTAAAAAAAATTAATATCATTTGCTTATCTACAAGGGTTTAGTCTAAATATTATTGGGTTTCAACCTTTTTCAAGTATATTTTTAGTCTTGTTTTGTTTGGAGTGTGGTTGGAAATCTGTAAAAAATATTAGAATAAAATATATTAGCTAGGGAAATCGCATAATCTAGATGTCATATGAGTGTTTGAGGGTGTTGAATCTATCTATGGATTCAAAAACACGATTTGAACACTTTCAAATTTGGATTTTACCCAAAAAAAATTATCAGATTATGACCAAAACCGACATAAAAGTCGTAAAGGTAGAATAAATAGAATCTCCATTTATAAGTGTTGAATGAAATTACACTCTAAAGCTGGTTTTGGTGCATGATCTAAAAATGATTCTTATTGGCTAAGCTTTTGTCTTCCTTGGATGTAAAGAAAAGTTAACAACCCAAAATTGAAAGGCGTGTTATGTAGCCAAGTCTCGGAAATAACATAAAAAATAATAGAAATAGACCATAAGAGAGTAATCTATGCCTTAACAATGAATACCATAAATAAATATCAATCCTCTTCGAGGGAGGAAACTCCTTACACAATGTACTGAGTACACAAGACAAGATAAGATACTATGATGACTAAAATGAGAATATCTCCTTCCTATATATAGGAGACAAAAGTGTACAATAACAACTAATAGAGCCAATCTGACATAAATAATATCTAATGCACCACAATTAAGGGAGAATGCGCCACACTATATGGGTTAATGTACCATCATTAAGGGCTTAACATGCCCCTCCCCTTCAAGAAGTGTATAAAGGAATCATCTTCCCATGTTGAATCTTCTGTAGGTCAGTTCTTCCATTTAACGAGATACTCTGGAATTGATCAATTTTGAAGTTGTCTAGTTCTTATTTCAGTAATTTCTTCAGGCTCCAAGATGATTTTTCCTTCCTCATCAAGTTCTGTTAATATCGCTTGAACTGGTAGCTTGTCACAAATTAACTTCGTTAAACAGGAAACATGGAAAACTAGATGGACTCGTGAAGATACAGGTAGTTCCAATTTGTAGGCCATACTACCATTCTTTTCTAACACCTTGTAGGGACTGTAGTATTTAGGTGATAATTTATTATCCTTCTTAGTGTTCTTCAGGGAAATTTGTTTGTATGGTTGTAGTCTTAATAACACCCAATCCCCCACATTAAATCTTCATTCAATGCAGTGTTGATCTGATTGTTGTTACATTCAATTTTGTTTTAGATTTAGGTTGTCCTTTAAGTGTTGAAGAACTTGTTGTTGATGCTTCATGTGGTATTCCACTGCTTGAACCTTTAAGGATTCTGTTAGTGAATATTTGATGGATGGTGGATGATATACATAAAGTGCCATAAATGGGGTCATTTTTGATGATGTATGGAAGGAAGTGTTATACCACCATTATGCCAATGGTAACCACTTGACCCATTATGTTTATTTATCAGCTGCAAAGCATCGAAGATACCCTTCCAAACATTTGTTTACTATCTATGTTTGTCCGTCAGATTGAGGGTGATAAGATGAGCTATGAGCCAGTTGAGTACCCAAAAAAGAAAATAATTCGGTCCAAAAATTTCCAGTGGAAATGGGATCCCTGTCACTTACTATAATATTTGGAGTACCATGTAGTTTTCCACTTTATTTTGTTGGCAAACCAAACATTCAGTCACAAATTTTTGAACATTAGTTTTAAGACCATCCCAAAAAAAATATTTATTTACCATGTGGTAGGTTTATAAGAAACCTGAATTCCCTCCTATCGGTGAGGAGTGGAATTCAAAAGTACCTTTTGATTGAGATGGGAACTCTTACCAAGATATAAGCAATCCTTGCATCATATCAAGTCATATTTCCACCTAAATGTATTAGAGGCACTGGAGTCCTGCTGTAACTTTTGAATAAATGTGATCCAGATGGAGATTGGTGGCAACCCATCTATTCCACTGGCTCAAAACAATTTTCCATTGTGGTAGTTTCCTAGTTATTTTTCTACGGTTTTCGGGTCCCAAACTTCTGGGGCTATTTTGAGGCCCTAAACGACGTTTTTTGGAAATTCGAGTGACAAAATGTTTGCAAATAGCATTCATTTGGCCACAGTTGAAATTTGTAAATCTCAGATAGATATTTCCAACGAGCTATCAAACACCCAAATCGTATATTGTATGCAAAAGTTATGACCCCGGGAAGTTGACTGTTTAACTTACCACCTTGGGGCGGCAAACTTTATGACGGTTCATCTTCTAGGGATATGTTTTGGACTTTTGGGGTTCTCTCCCTCGTCCTTATTATAAATAGGCCCCTTTGGCCTCACTTTGTATTCAACTTGGCACGAATGAGCGTATTATCCATATCTATTCTCAGAGATAGCTACCACCATTTTAGCAATCAGTCTGTTTTATTTCCGCCATTTAATAGAATATGTGTTTACTGTATCTCTGTTATCTTTGAAAAATGTCTCTGTTTATGATGCTATCTCTGTTATTTCATTTCGTTACCACATAAATCCGGATCAAAATGTCCATATTTTTTTGTCATTTTTCCATTTGTCCATTGGTTTGGCTATCCAATCTGGTTGGATGATCGAAATAACATATAGTAATGCCTCAACATCCTCATCTTTCCTGGAGAGTGCATCTGTGACAAAATTTTTCTTCCCCTTTTTGTTGATGATTTCAAAATCATATACCAACATATTTGTCACCAATTTTTGTTGCTCTTCTGAAGATATCCTTTGTTCCAAGAAGTATTTAAGGCTATCATAATAGTTTTAACCTTGAAATGTCTCCCTATAAGGTAGGGGTGCCATTTCTTCAAGGCATGTAGTATTTCCAACATTTCCTTCTCATAAATGGTTGTTTTAAAGTTCTTTCCCTTGTTTGGATGGCTTGCAAAGGAAATAGGGTGTCCTTCTTGCATTAGTACAACTCCAATTCCATTTCTCGAAGCATCACATTCCACAATAAAGGTTTTCGTGAAGTCTAGTGTCGCCAAAACAAGAGATTTACACATGGTCACTTTGAGTTGTTGAAAAGCTTGGGTTGCCTCTGGAGTCTAAGAAAATGAATATTTCTTCAGTAACATTTTTAGAGGAGCTTCTATTCTTCCATAGTTCCGAACAAACTTGTGATAGTACCCTGTTAGACCTAAGAATCCTCAAATATTCTTCAGGGGTTTGGGAATTGGCCAATCCTTCATGGATTTAGTTTTTTTAGGGTCTACCTTGACACCTTCATGAGATACAATATGACCCAAATACTGTACCTCCTTTATCCCGAAGAAACATTTTGAGGGGTTTGCATACAATGACAGAAACGGGAAACTTATATTTAATGGTGATCTTTCTGATCTCTCTATAATCAGGACACATACACCATGATCCATATGCCTTAGGTACCATTACCACTGGTGCAGAGTAAGAACTTTGGATAGGCCTAATTATGCCAGCCTCTAACATTTCAACAACCATATGCTCAATTTCACTCTTTTGGATATAGGGATATCAATAAGGTCTAATGTTAGGATGAACACTGCCTGGAATTAAGTGGATAGCATGATCAAAGTCATGGATAGGTCCAAGACCTTTGGGGATATCTTCAAAGTGACCTTGGAATGCTTATTAATGACCCTTTGGAGATCTGGGGAGATAAAGAACTTTGATGTTTGAACGTATAATGACCATAATTGTGCAAATACACCTTGATGTCCCTTTTTTAACAACTTTGTCATACCATCAGAGCTTATCACCTTGCTTGGTTTTCCTGTGATACCATTTAACTCGTATTCTTTTCCTTCCCATGAAAATTTCTTGAAAAGTTTTTGAAAATTAAAAGCCATTGTTCCCAATGATTGTAACCATTGGACACCTAAGACAACATCAACACCAACCATTGGGATAACAATCATTGGAATATTCAATTCATATTCCCCCATATCCAGATGGATATTATGGCATTTCCTTGAGCAATTTATTGCTCCTCCATCTGCAATCATTACTTGAAACTCTGGTTCTGGATATACAAAGCAACTAAGAACTTTGGCTAATTTATAGTGAACGAAATTATGAGTACTGCCATAATTAATCAACACTATTACCTTCTTCTTTTTTATGTATCCTTATATCTTGAGAGTTTGGGGACTGCTAATTCCAACCAATGCATGACAAGATATGGTGGAAGTATTTTCTTTTGAAGTAGCCTCTTCTATTTCTTCTAAAGTCACCCCTTCTTGAGATGCTTCCTCTTCTTTTGGTTCTTCCTCTTCACAATCGATGTAGAATAATTTCTTCTCGTTTCACTTATGTCCTTTACAATACTTGCCAGTACAATTAAAGCATAATCATTTTGCTCTTCTTTCATCTAGTTTTTGGGGTATCAACCATTGTGGTAGTTTAGAAGAAGTAAAAAATTTTCTCTATATTTGTTGGAGAAGGATTTTCTAGTAGTCATTGCCATATTTTTACTTTCAACCTTCCTTGCCATCATGAAAGCCTTCTCTAGGGGTTATGGTTCAAAGAGACACACCTAATGTTGAATGTTTTATTTCAAGGTTCCAATAAAGAGATCTAACAAATTATCTTCTGAAAATTCTTCACTCTGAGACTTAGTTGCTGAAATTGCTTGATGTGCTCTGTAAATGAACCGTTTTGTTTCAAATTTACCAATTGACTGAAGAAGGTGTTGCTATTTATATCCCCATAATGTGCGATCAATTCTTCTATGAATATAGACCAAGAGATAATAGAGTCCTATGGTCACAAAGCCATTGGTACCATACAAATTGATCAGGTTGTAAATACAAGGATGCATTAGTTACCTTTTGAATAATGGGAACCTGATGTAGATCAAAGAATTGCTCCATCTGAAAATCCACATGATTGGATCCTTTCCATCAAAATTTGTCATGTCAATTTTGGAGATAAAGTAGTTTCTTGGACCTGAATTGAACCCATGATGTTGTAGTGAATCCTGAACTTTCGAGGACTCCAACTTCCTACTCTCCAATTGTTTTTCATTTTTCTCTAGACGTTACTGGAATAAGTCACATTTTTCCTCCTTATCCTCTTCTGGAGTAGATAAATGAGGAAAAAAGTCATGTTTATATCCTTCATAAATTACTTCAAGTCGTGAAGATATTATTTTCTAGCCATCCCTTTGAGATCCTCTTTACTAACCATCCCTTTGAGATCCTCTTTACTAGCCATCTTCTTTTCCAATTTAGCCAAGTCATCAATTTTCACATTTCCTTTAATCATATATTCCAACTTGGACACTCTAAAAGATATCTCTTCCATTTCATCATATATCGGGGATGAATACTCTGTGAGTTTGAGTGGACTGTGATTATTTCCACTTCCTTTTGGTGTAATTTTGAACAATAAATATATATCACACCCTAGAGTTTACCACAAATATATCCTTCTACTAAAAGATATTCAAATAAAAAATGATGTACCTTTTTCAAACCCTAATTGGAATATTGTTTTAGGGCCGACTTGTAACTAGGGAAAAATTTGAATTACGACTCCTCTGGGTCTAAAATTTTGTCCTATGGTACCCTAATCTGTCCTCTTTCTAATGTTGCATGTATGACCTAATTTGGATGTGCCCAGAAAAAGTTATTGTGAATCTCCCAAAGCTTCTTATGTTTGTCCTATCATGAAGAGAACCCTTGTACTTTATGCCACATGTCCAATATTTTGTTTATGTAGCTGAAAATTATACCACATATACCCTTGTCCATCTTCTTTTATATGCAACTAGTCTCACTCTATTTGGATCTCATATGCCTCAGATATGACCTTTTTCCCAAAAACACTTGTTTTAGACTAGTAAAAAACCATAGATTCCTTCGCAATTATATCTAAAACTGTAATGGGTCAGGATCTGAATTTCGGGCTGGAGATATTTTGTCCTATTCTAGAAGTGGATTTTTAACCTCAATCTCTGAATCCTTGTAGAAAAAATTTGTAGCGAAAGTTCCAAGATTACTCATTTTGCAGAAGACAGTCCGGAGGAAAGAGCTCTGATACCAAATGTTATGTAACCAAGTCCCAGAATAGCATAAAAATAGCATAAATAGATAATAAGAGAGTAATCCACACCTTAACAATGAATAACAGAGATAAATATCAATCCTCTTTGAGGGAGGAACCTCCTTACACAATGTACTGAGACACAAGACAAGATAAGATACTATGATGACTAAAATGAGAATATCTCCTTCCTATATATAGGAGACAAAGGTGTACAATAAAAACTAATTGACCCAAGCTGACATAAACAATATCTAATGCACCACAATATAGGGAGTGATGCGCCACACTATATGGGG
This sequence comes from Pseudotsuga menziesii, assembly GCA_001517045.1. Taxonomy (NCBI): domain Eukaryota; kingdom Viridiplantae; phylum Streptophyta; class Pinopsida; order Pinales; family Pinaceae; genus Pseudotsuga; species Pseudotsuga menziesii. The sequence goes on along the minus strand of LPNX010158434.1, from coordinate 122,759 downwards.
TAATGTGCCATCATTAAGGGCTTAACAAGGCATCTAGCACGAATGCGAGTTTTCTCGCTTATAGATCACTATGAATTATTTTAAGTAGAGTGGTTTTCCTTAAAACAATAGTGATGGCTATCCTCATTCTAAGTATTATAGAGGAAATTATCGATGTCCAAATATTCCAATTTATAAACATTTGGCGATAATTTTGCAAAAAAAACTACCGATGGACATATATATCATTGTTCATATGAATTTCCCATATGAACTTATTCACTCATGCTTATCTATACTACAAAAATACTGTCAAATATGGGAATTGATTTGTCCACACAATTTCAATGCAAGGAGAATTACATTTATGGGCATTTAACATGATTATAATTTTGATGCTTGGTTACACAAGCACACATACATCCATTAATGCAAATTGTAATATTAAATGCATCAAGTTGCATATTCAGAATGAGCTTAGAACACACCATGAATTGTCCACTAACAAATTATTGAACCAAATGAAAACACAAGAAGAAGAAGAAGGACTGGATTTTCTATGGAATTTCAAGCAGTTATAGCTCTTTGTAATTGAGAATACAAAGACAAGGCCAATGCTAAAAGGGGAGAAAATTCTTAGACACTAAAATAAAAGGTCAATAACCTGTAAAAAATAGTCTTCCAATCGTCTAATAGTGAAAAATAAGAGCTACAATGAAGTTGAACGCCAACGACACGAGGGGATCAATACTCATCTCGACACGTTGCACAACCTTTAAGGTCTTAAGAAAAAATATATTAAGATGGAGATAATTTTACACATTTAGAAGTTCAACTTAGGTTTTTCTTGTGCATATGGACAAAATTTCTTTACTTTCTAAGGTAATCGAGCAAAAAGATCTGAAACGACAAAGATAATGTGTCAAAATGTGAAAATTTTGATTTTAAATCAATTTTAATTATATTTTAGTTTTTAACAATTTCATTCCCTTCTCCAGGGATTTATGTCAAATCTAGAGTGTCCTTCACAAATGAGAAAAACATATTTTAAATTTTCTAAAATTAGTAATATATTTTCCATTATAAAAAATAGTTTAAAATGTATTTTTTCAAAACATTATGAAAACATTGCATTAACACTTCCAAACTAATGCAAAGTCAAAATATTTGACTAAAAATCAATTAGTATATATCCATGCCCAGGTAGAGATGTAATAAACCGTCTCCCATATAAATCATCTTTAGTGCCTACATCTATAGTAAGCATGCATTACTTAACAATGTGGTAATGGAATTTGAGTAATCCATATTTGAGTGTTGGGAAACAAAAAGTAAAGGATATGTGATTCCCTTGCCCTGATCATGATACAATACCATAATACTCCTTTCAAGGTTGTTGCATCCATTCCAATCAGTCATCATTTTCCTTCCGATATCAAATAAAAAAAGTGCCACAATAGTGAAGATGTCCTTGCCATAAATGATGGGAAGTATTTGCACTTAACTATGGTGTTGGAATGTATGCATATATTTTACCACATTACTTAAATAAGGTTGGTGCACAATGTGGGTTTAGGGTTTAGTGATGCGTGGTGGACAAATATGTCAGAGTTCAATCCATCCTAGTAGGTACATAATCCATCCTAGTGTGAATATATGCCAAAGTTCAATCCATTCTCCATGATTGAACAACGATGTTAGTAAAGAAATATTATGATCCATAAATACATGTCAACTAACGTGTCACCAATATAAGGCATGTCTCTAACTAGCCTGTCACCAATCTAAGGCACGTTTCCAATCCAAGACACATCTTTTATACTTGATTACATTATCTTAGAATTAAATATGGGTAAATATGTTATCATTAGTGATCCAAAAATTTTAAGATATCAATCCATTAGTAAACATTGACATCAATCCTGATTTGGTTACAATATCTTTAACTAACAATATACTCCAAAATTATGCGATTAATCTTATTTAGCTAAGCACTTTAACTTATGAATTCAACTTGTATAATCCATTTATCATAAGTGAAATGTTGAAGAATAATAAGAATAAAAGAGAGATCAAATCATAACAACATGACACCCAAATTGCTAACGGATTTCACCCATCTTGGGTTACGTCTCTTGGTCCACTTCTAAATAGTGCTGCTCTCATTAAGCTAAAAAATGGTTGAAGGTATAAAAGATATGATTCCAATGCAAGTCCTAAAGTCACCCTTTAGTTTTGCAACTTTGACTCATAAACAAAAACCACTACTGGATTCTTCTCGAAATTCTAATACTTTTAAGTATAAACTTTGGTATACTTGGTTCAACAACAAAAGATATGAAGACCCCCTTCATATTTGAAACATAGGATTAGAAACAGTGGTGGAAATTACATACCTCTTAAAATTTTGAATCTTTTGAGTATAAACACGACCACCTTTGGCTCTAAAACTGGGACTCACCCCTTGGCACAAACTTTGAGATTGCAACATGTACTATACCTTATCTCTACCTTAAAATTTAGGGCACTATCAAGATCTGTGCAGGGTTTAAGTAGGAGGGGTCGATCCTAAGCATGGTCCAAACTCTAAGCAACGGTGGCATAAAACATTAAGTGTTGGTGATTTTTTCAACGGGGAATTCGTGGAATCTTGGTAGGAAACTGTTTTATGTGGAGCAAGGTCATAGGTTCAAATCCCAACAACCCCCGCCCTTTGTTAACCATTAAAAATAATATACTATATATACATATATAGTATATGTTCTTAACCAAAAGATAACCAAGTGGTGCATTGGCCTGCCCATGAGGCCAATTTTTTTTTTCTACAAGTCAACTTGGCCTTCTCGAAGGTGTCATGTGGCACCTTCAAATTGGTCCACATTACCATAAAACGCCAAGTCACCGCCCCATTGACGTGTGACTCTTCCACATCACCTTGTCGACTGTACCTACTGGTGTGTGGCCACATCATCTGTACATATGCTAAATCGCCTGTATGGCCTACCCCATGGAACCTTGGGAGTGGTTCCATGTCATCGTACATATTGTAAGGAGAGACCATATGGAAGTATGTGGGCCTGCCATGTGACATCCATGCTTAACCTTTTTTCTTGTTTGTCAAAACTTTAGAACTGCATATATTCCTCATATGACATATGCTTGAGGTGATTCAAGCACCGTTGGAAATATCTCATTGAAATCTACACAATGGTACCATTTCCATCAACATTTGAGACTATTAATGTTTGAACATTGACTAATCCTCCTAGGTCATTCCTACCCACTGGGAATCTTTTGGACCTCCAAAAGTACAATTTTAATTGGCAAGTGGGTGAGGGTAAAGTTCCCTCACTTTCCCAATATCAATCCACTTTCTTTGCTTGGATGTAACCCTTTAAGACCAACTCAAATATACTCCACATCACTTTGATGTGAGTTTCTAGTTCTTTTGTCAAGGATAACATCTTCCGGCAACTCACACTAGTAGAAAAAGTGAGATAAATAACTTAAAAAACTACTAAAAATCACATATAAATGACTCAATTTAGTCATGTGACTAATAGTCATTTATTGCCAGTCACTTATAATGAGACTGAATAGATGACTTATTTTTTTTAGTTATTTATTGGTTGTTATGATTGATCAGTTTGGTCGTATATTTAGTCATTGATTATTGTTAACTGGTCATTTAATTAGTCATTGATTGTTGTTAAATGGCCATGTATTTAGTCAATGATTGTTATTAACTGATCATTTATTTAGTCGTTGATTACAACTAGTAGGTCATTTAATTACTCATTAAGTGCAGTTAATTAGTCATTTATTTAGTTGTCGATTGATTGTTGTTAGCTTGTCATTTAATTAGTCATTGGATAGGGCACGGAGGAATCGAACCACCAACTTTCTACCTTTAAGATAGGTGCTTTTCCATTGAGATAGCACCCTTAAATAGAAGAATCAAAGTTCACACTAAATTAAAGTTCACACCAAAAAAATAAGTTTAGTTAAATATATACAAGGAAACTAGAATGAATGGAGATCCAATAGGAATCTCATTAAATTATACTTGTAATGAAACTAAAATAATATTGGTTAACAATAACCTTACCAACCATTTCATAGTTTGATATTCTATCACTACTTAGTCTATGTGATCAACAAAAATATAATAAATATTAGCATCAAACAAAAATGACATAATTTAGACCATTATCAATAATATTAACGACAAACTTTGTCTTATTTCTGTAAAAATTGGGAACAAACAAAATGCTTTAGCATTGGTTGAATCTTATATTGTTTTAAAGAGTCCATATGCTAAACATCCTATAACAAAAAATTGAAGAGATTAATGTGTTTACCTTAGGATGCAATGCAACAAACTTCAAATACAAATGCTAGACTTAATATTACCACAATAAATAATGTATTGAGATTACATTCATGGCCTTAAGGAATGAAGCAGTGGAAGTGAAATCTTGAGAATAAAAATGTTGTGATATAACAGACATACAAGGGACACAACAAGCAATGTTGTATACTTGCAAAGTAACATGTAATTGCTTAGAAATAAATGAGTTTAAATCTTTTCATAGGTGAATAAATTCTACACAATATCTAGGTATGAGTGGGAGGGAAAAAATACTAACCATATTTGTTCATCCTTTGAAACCCAATCATTATTCCATATATGAGTGAAGTCCAATAATAAAACCACTTGAACAAGCAAAAACATTATGAACTAAAATTTGATAGTGCTTTGTAATTCAACAATTTAAAACATCAAACAACAAGACACAGAAAAGGTAACGGGGATGCTTTCCAACCCTATAAAAGTAAAGTTACTACTTGCTTGAAAATTAAATCGATTAATATTGGGCACTGTGCACCCATTATCTACCTTTTCTTGTCAGAGAAAAATGAAATTCACTTCACTAGCATTGCAAATCCAATTCTAGTCTTTAATTTTGTATTTATCAATTCTTGTCATTTGCAGTAAAATAATGTTCCAAAGCACCATTACTCACCATAAATGCCAATAAGACTATCGGTAACAAAAAAAAACAATACTATTAGACTACTCCAAGTTATGATCATTTCCATCCTTCCACCATGGTGCAAATTGTCTCAAGCATCTCATTGGTGTCTAACTCCAATAATGAGAAGTGCAAATATTGGAAAAAGCAAAAAAATTCCCTGACTGACATGCAAAACAACATCTGTCTGGAATTGTTCTCTTCCAAAATTGTGAGCAAAATAATTAAACCCTGTATATATTGATACATACAAAGAGCCTTGTTAACTTATGTATAATAGTCATTAAATCAAATTCCTAGTGTGATTTCGATACCCAATGGCACACATACGTAGACATCATTTATTTTAAATGTTATTTGAATAGCTTTAGCTTAAATTCAATTTCTAGGTGACACACAACACATATTCCCCACAAATTCATGTCCCTTAAAACTTACAAGTTAATGAATTTGTAAGAACAAATAAAAAGATATACATCCATAATGCACTAAAAAAATATTGTTTATACAATTAGATTGTCCCTCAAAATGACCAAAGTAGAGCTCTAAATGATAAACTTACAAGGAAAACTTTTCCATAAGAGGTGGAGCAATATCTATGAAGATCCATGCAACAATAGAGACCACAATATGCAATGCATGTAGATCGTCAGGAAATGGCACCAGACACATATTTGCATGCCTCACATGCACATGTGGCACAATATGAGGCAAGGCATGGGAGCGAAACATGATTTTCAACTTGATCTTTACAAGTAATGTATGTTATAACTGATATGTATATCCTATAAAATAAATTCAATTAGCTAAACAACAACAAACAATTCATAGTTTCTAAATTGTAGTCAACTTTCCTAGCATTGTCTTGAGCGTTTGCGATCTCTCTAGTCTCAATTTATCTTACAAGTGGAGAAAATCAAGGTCGGTTTAATGTTATGTTTGGTTTGAACCAAATAAGTAATGTTATTGCGAAAACTCCACTAGTATTACCAAAAGGAATTCCTACAATAAAATACTAGTCAAAGACAATATGCAAATCAAACTAAATGTAAAAACCAACTTTGGTCTCCTATCTAATGCTTAATGTATATTGGTTGAAGTATGAACTAACCTAGTGTCACTAGTGACATTGATCACACATAATTTTTTTTGTTAATGTAATTAATCGAATGTTACCACTAATGATCAACAAGTACGAGGATCTTATTTTTTTCCATCATAAATCAGAAATGGAGCTACAACTTAGATATTGAGGGCAATTGGTCATTTTAGCATGTAGGTGAATGCTAAAATATTAAAATCCCTTTTTGATATTGTGCCACAAGTCCTTTGGACTTGGCCAAAGTTTTCATGCTCATATTTTTATTTCCATCAAATGAGGTCCAATCACATCACCTAAGAAACAATATTCATTGAGAATTGTGTGAAACTGCTTCGTTAGTACTCAGTTGTATTGTCTAATTCTTTGCCAAATTTGAAGCATAAATTGCATTAAAAGTAGTGTTCCCCTCTTGTTCTTTTCTATCTTTTTTCTTTGGTTATTTTCTAACTAATTTTTTCATGTTATTTATCAATCATGAAAAGGAAATATGCTTTACTCATGTAGGCAAACAAATTGAAAGCATGCAAGCTATGGTTCTTATAGAGAAAGTTGAAGACTTAGATGAAATATCAAACATTTATGTTTGTAGGACCCTTGCACCTGAATCTACTCAAATATTTTTGTCATGCTCTCATTTTCTTGCAATCCCAACTACTTAAAGTATCTTTGCCACCATGAATGACTCCATAATTTTGCCTACAAAAAAATAAATATTAACATTATTCACAAACAATAATTAACATTCTGGAAATAGACCAATTAACAAGAAGTATTTAAACATAAATAAATTAGATGGAAATGCATATTTCTCCTTTTTAATATACGTCGTAAGTCCATTAGATATAGCTTATGTGTTTGGGAGGAATTATTGTTACCCTCCCCACCTAGGTTCAATTATTGTAAGTGACATGTTACTCTTGCTGAGCCCCTATGCAATGATTGGGTGGATTATGCAATCTGACCATAGCTAAACCTTAACGTGCAATGCTAGTTGAAACCTACAGTAATCCAAGTAAGTTGAATTTGTGAATCTTGACAAATGCTACTAGGATTATCAATGGAAGAATACAAATATTTTGCCTAAAAAATTTCATAAAAATTTTTTGCAATGGATATTTTGCCTAAAAAATTTCATAAAACTGGCACAAATAAGGTAATTGTACAAATAAATTCATCACAACTCAGAGATTGCCTTTTTGAAAAGGTTTTTCCTATTTAATATTGATCAAACTACTAATCATCTAAATTAGCAAAAGAAATTAGCATATCTTCTTGATATGGCTGAAATTTATGGTGATCAATTCTCATCCATCTTAAATGAAGAAATTAAAAAATGGTCAACACTTCTGAAAATATATTTCACAGTAATGTTGTCTCTGGAATTTTAAGAACTTTGGTCACTAAGGGAATGATATCAAATTCTAGAAATAATACTACCACAATCACACCTTTCGAGGATAAGAGATACATACTAAACCACATTTGTAACTAGCCATTAACATCACAAATTATGGATAGGATTTGTAATATTACACTCTTATGTAGATGTTAAACCACATTTGTGAAATAACATGTCATAAAGTTTATTAGGTTGGGGAAACCATATAATCCATCAAAATATATCTCTTGAATGCTTTCTCCAATCCTGAGCTCTACAACATGTTAAAATCCCTCCATTTCAACACGTGATGATGCCTTTGTTGAGTACAATTCTTGTGACTATCAGATTGCTAACATGTTTTGCGGCTCCCTGGAAAAGGAATAAGGTAGAGGGAAGATAATAAATGCTAAGAGTAGTCAATGAAAGATTCAAATTTATGTGCACCAACTGCACGAGGAACAACAATTGGTGCACAAAAATTAGCTATCATTGGAACATGTGCATGATAAATTTATGTGCTAATATTGAAACAACCAAAATTGGAATGTTGTTAAATTTATGAAGTTGTTTGTATGTATTAATATTTTACTCTTTTGATGGTTTCCTATGGTTTTTTCATGGTCCACGACATCATATTCTTCCTAAAAAATTGAAGGCCTTCAATAGCTATTGATTTTAATACGCATTATGTATATTGGTGCTAAATTTAATTAAAAAACTAAACATCACTGAATCTCAACATCTATATTACTGGTATGCTATCATTTGCTATTGTGGGTGTTAACACCCAAATAATTATTTACTAGAGATAGTTTGCATACTTTTCTCTTAGAAAAAAATGCAAATTTTTGCTTTGTTATATTGAGTCAATTGTTTTATCCAAATAGAATTAGGGTTAGTATTATTCACGGTACCCTACAAACAAGAGTCGAAGGTATGTGAATTGATGGTCCTTAGGGTTCATGTATCGAAAAATATTTATGTTGTTTTGTATTTCACTCAAACTGCAAGTGGATTTGTTTTATGGAAACAAGAAACACAATTCTAAAAATTGAGGAAAAGAGTAAGAGAGTCGAACCAAGGAGGCTCGATACTTTGCACAACTTTTGATACATGATCTACTAGGAAGGGATAACTACTTGATATAATGCTAATCAATTTATCGTATAGTTACAAACAAACCTACGCCATTGATTTTAATCTATTCACATAACAACATGCTTAGCTCGAGCATTAGTTAACCACTATTTTCCCCTCTAACTAGAATACAATAAAATATGATTTCCAAGTAATATCTCTATTTAACCATTACTTGTCATGGAAATGTAAACGTGACAAGGTGGTCTGCAGTAGAAACATTGATTGACATGTAGCATTCTAACAGAGGACTTGATTATAATGGCCAACCCTCACTAGTGTATTCTATGCAATCAAAAGGAATTTATGCATATAATTGTTTAGCACCAACCGCATTAGGAACAACAGTTGCTGCACAACAATTCTAGCCATTTTAGACTGTAGGTGTCATTTATGTTGCATGATTAAAAAACACTAACAAACATTGATCAACCATTCATTTAATTTTCCATGTTGAAAAAATTCGTCATGATAATGATTTTGCAACAATTGTCAAATGAATAAGGCGAAAGACAGATAATAAACGTTAACAGTTATCGCTGGTAGAACTGTTTATGGAATCATAAAATTGCAATAATTGGGGAACAACACTCCTTGCCAAGACAAAATACAAGAGTGTTTTACGTTGCATGATAAAAAAAAAGCGTTGATCATCCCTATATTTTTTTCACGTTGACAATGACGATCAACGCTTGTTTTCAACATAAAACAAGCCAAACAATAAGATTTTGGAATCTGGTCACAACAACAAACAAGCAACAACAGAGATTGGTGCTATCTATCTATTATATTTAAATTGTGAAAATATGGGTATTATCATTGGATTATTTGGATTATTCCATATATAATGAGTTTTGAGTGGTAGAGAAGCAGAGAAAAGAAACCTTCCTGTATCAATTGTGAAAAATATGGGTATTCTCATTGGATTATTTGGATTATTCCATAGATAATGAGTTTTGAGTGGTAGAGAAGCTGAGAAAAGAAACCTTCCTGTATCCTCAGATCCCGCTATAGCGAATAGAGATTATTAGAAAATCCACTTAGATTATTCCTCAAAGTAAGAAGATAAGAAAAAATAAACAATGGGAGAGAACAATGAAACCCTAATTCAAAGTTACCAGGTAAATATTGAACTATACTAGTTGTTGAGTTCAATGGGATGACAACGAAGCTCCTCTGAGACTAGTATAATTTTAGATTGTGCTCAGGGTGGACTCAAAAACTGAGAAACCTTTGGCTTCACTGTAAACTAGATTAGAATTAGGCAAAACTCACCCAATTTCTTTCCCCTAAATATTTTTTATGCCAATTTTTCCCCAATTTTTTCCTACAAATTTTTCTTCCGCTAAAGTGGGAGAGAGTGACTCAAATTTTAATCCCTTTGAAAAAATCTTATGTTTGTTTTTTATCAAATGTTAATCGTAATATAAAATACTATAATTTTTTTAATATTAATATAAAATAACTATATATAATATATAGTATATTAACAATATATAATCTATAAACTATATATGTTGATTTTTTTTTAAAAGAAAAGTAAAAAATACTACAATACATATTTTGATTATTAATAAATTATGAGGTAAGCCTTAGAAAAAATGATTCTTAAAAAACATTATTATAATGCATAAAGGGGGAGTCTTTTTCTCTTTCAAAAAAGAAGGTCAAGAGTGATTTTAGGAAGGAGGTGCCTGAGGTGATATTTTAACTTTTTGAACAAAGGCGGAGCAAGAAAACTGATGATGGACATGATATGCAATTTTATCAAAGGATGCAATATTAACAAATATAAATTGACATGACATAATCTGCCTTTACTTGCGGAAAATTCAACTAGGTGTTGAAATGGTCAAATAGAGATGGCTTTGGCCAAACAAGATATGGACACTACACGTGCAACAAACTGAATGACATGATGCTGACTCCTTGGTATTATGATGGAATAGACAAGGAATGACAACATGCTAAAATTTGACTTGACCACTACACGATAATGTATATTAATGGTGTGATAATATTATAAACCATAGTGTTATATATATCATAAAAACTAATATATATTAACATCTAAATAATCAAATGCCAGTTTATCGGAGTATTTAGTTTTTTTTAGTCAATAGGGGTATTTATTCATTTGTAATTGTGTGACTAAGCATTCTTTATCCAATGACTAAATTAGTCATTTTTAGCTGTGTTGCTCTAATTTAGGCACTTTTAGCTTACAAACAATCACGTGACTAATTTTTTTAATCACATAGTCATTTATCTCACTTTTTCTACTAGTGTCATCTAAGTATTCAGGAGAAAAATCATCAACAATAGGAATTTGAACAACTTCATTATCATCCATAAGCATAGGAGGTTGATAAAGTTTCAAATTCTCATCATTCACTATTGAATGCATATGCATATAATATGGTAGATCTAAACGAAAAGCATTAGTACCAATATTCTCCAAAATTTTGAAGGGACCATACCTGATTGGTTAAATATTTTTACCTTCACCTCTCATTCTTTCCTTGTTGATGTATAACTAAACTTGAACACCAACTTAAAAATTATGATCTACCTAATGCTTGTCATGCCTCACCTTGTACTCAGTTTGGTGCTTCTCTAATTGTTGTTGTACTTCATGATGTACCTGCTGGATCTTTTGAATGAACTTCTTAGCTTTTTCGACATCATCCTATCCATCCACATGTACTTCACCTTCTTCTCTAAAAGAAAATTCCATAGGTTAATTATTAAAAACCCTAAACATACTTCAAAATTAGTTCTCTGAGTAGAAAAATGCATGGCCCGATTGTAGGCATCTTGTACATAATGCAATTGTTCATACCGCAACTTAGGATGTGTACTGTAATATCGTCTAAGCAAATGTACCACTGTCCTATTTATTACCTTAGTTTGTATGTCATTATGTGGATGGAAATCAATGCTCATTTTAATTTTAGTGTCCATTAATCCTCATAAACAAGACCAAAAATTCCCAAGAAATCGAGAGTCTTAATCATATACAATGGAAATAGGGAGTCCAAAATGAACCCAAAAATTGTCAAAGAACAAGTGTGTTGTTTGTTCAACTGTGATTTTCTTTTTACATGTCATTAAAATACACGTCTTACTGAACTTGTCCACTAGAACGTATAAGTAATCATGATTTGATGGAAAAACTCCCACAAAATCCATGGATACACTTTTTGAAGGTTGGGAAGGTACTAGTAGAGGTGTATACAAATTTAAGTTCATGTTGTTAAGATTACTAGTGGCACACAACTCACACCCCTTTACATACTTGGAAACTGTATCATTCATTCGAGGCCAATAACAATATCTTTGCAATTGTGCTACAGTTTTCCTACCCTAAAAAGACTAGAAATGAGTGATGTATGGTCCTCCCTAATCACATTTACTCTTTCATCTCATATACAAAGTTTTCCAAGATGATACAATATATTGTTGCATATGATAATTCAATTCTTCATTATGATTGCCATTATTGAGAGCTTCATACACATACTTAAAACCATCATCTTTATCATATTGTTTAACAAAATTTTCATGAGCTAAAGAAGTACTTATTATTATGGATGCATTGAATACTGGACTTGATAACATGTCTGCAACTTTGTTATGTATGCCCTTTTTATATTTTATTACCAAATTAAATTGTTGTAAGAAACCCATCCATCTAAAATGTCTCTATTGTTGTAGCTTTTACAGTGATTTCCAACACTGTAATGGTTGATGATTTGCATGTATTATTGTTTCCTTTCCCATTAAGTAATGCTTCCATTTTTTCACACTTTGTACCAAAACATACAATTCATTATCATATGTTGGATAACTAATTACTACTTGTGTAAATATTTCAGAATGGTAATAAATAGGTTTACCTTGTTGCATCAATACTGCTCCGATGTCATATCCACTTGCATGAGTCTGTATTTGAAATGGTTGTTGCAAATCTAGAAAATCCAAAATTGGTGTTGTACTCAACTTCTCTTTCAACGTCTCGAAGGATTTTTGTTGCTTTCCTCCCCACTGAAAGACCCGTTTCACACTTATCAATGCATGCAAATGAGCTACTATATATGAGAAATTAGCAATAATTTTCCTCCAATATTGTATTGCCCCTAGGAAACTTCTTACTTCCATAAAAGTATTTAGCTTGATTCAATTTAAAATGACTTCCACCTTAGAGGGATCTACCTTCAGTTGACCATCCCCTACAAGATAACGCAAGTACACTAGAGAGGTATTCCCAAACTCACATTTGGACAAGTTTACACATTACTTATCTATTTTCAATACATCAAGTACTTTTTAACATGCATTACATGATCCTTCCAAGTACTATGACTAAAAACCAAAATGCCATCTAAGCACACAATGACAAAATCACCAATAAAGGGCCTAAAGGCATCATTCATCACTCACATAAAATCTCACAAGAGCGTTGCATAAACCGAATGGAATTACTAACCCTTCAAACAACCCCTTCTTGGTCTTGAAAGTAATTTTCCACACATCGTTCTTTGCAATCCTAATATGATGGTAACCACTTTTGAAATCTAACTTAGAAAATAGACAGTATTTTTCAATTGATCTAGTAAGTCATCAATTCTAGGAGAGAGTAACAATTCTTTACCATGATCTTGTTCAATGACCAAAAGTCAACACACATCCTCCATGTGCCATATTTATTAGGAACTAATACAATCAGACATCCACATGGAGAAGTACTCGTCCTTATGACTCCCTTATCGAGAAACTCATGAACCTGATTTTTGGTCTCTACATTCTCTATCATTGAAGACGTATACCTACCGATGTTAGGAAGAGGAACATCCTGTTGGAAATAAATATCATGTTCAATCTCCCTCTTGGTAGTAAACTCCTGAGGTTCTTGAAACAACCCAGCATAATAAGAAATGATGATTTCAAATAATCCATGTTTATGACTTGGATCACAACTTGCAAGGGAATCCATCTCATATTTCTCTTTCAGTTTGATAACCATAAGAACAAAATACTTACTAGCATTCACAAGTCTCTTCATTTCTCCTGCACTTACTAAATAAATAATGTTCTTAATTTAGTGAGCTCTAACAATATGTTCAACCTGAGCCTTGAAAAGATGATACTTATTTTCCTCATGAAAAAATATATATTTTCTATCATATAGATATGGGCTACCAAATACTATTCTGCATATGTCAAAAGGGACAACATATACTACAACCTCATCAATAAACTTGGAAGTAGTTACAAATTTAAGTTTACATTGTTTAGTGACTTGCAACTAATTGTCCTTTTGTACTCAAACCAAAGGGTAAGGATTCTTAACAATTGATTTGGAAATTAAATTAACTCGAGACCCACTATCAAACACAGTATCTACCTTTGTATGCTTCATTATAACCCTTATATGGAAAAAATCATTTCTTTTCTTAACATCATTTTCAAAGTTAGGATATTAAATAAAAGAACTTGACTAGAATATGTTATACCTTTACCTCCCATTGCAGTGATCTTTGTCTCATCTCCTTAATCGAACCCAAGTTCTTGTTGCACTATAGAAATAGTCTTTTGCTTTCCCTTGTCCTAGAACTTCTTTGGTAGTAACTCGGGATTCAATTTCCAACATTTTGCCTCCACATACCTTTTCTTACCGTAATGAGGACAAGTAGGATTCTCCACCTCTTCTTTAATGTAGTTGTCTTCTTACCCTTCTCTTTTCCTTTTGACTGCTTCTTGAACATATGTGACTTCTTATACACATTTTGCATACCATGCTTCCCCCTTCTAGCTTCAAGATGAGTAGCTTGTACTGACACTTCGTCAATGTTAGTGGGATTAAATATCAAAATAGTATGGAAAAGATAAGAATGAAAACCACCAATGTATTTAAGAAGAGATTCATGAGTCTGTAATAGAATTTCCAATGCTAAAGCTTTCTTCTACAATTCTTGAGTAAACAAGTTATACAACTTGATGAGAACCCGATATTGTTCTCATTTTTTTGGCTGTAAAATTTAATAACTATTTTTACCTTTATTTAAAAAAGTGTGTATATTGGTGCACCATTTTTCATATTGCGCCATTTTTGGGGGATTTTGAAATTTCTTGGTCATAAAAAAACTACATTTTTTATTCACAAATGTTTTTTTTCTTTCAAAATTTAAAATTTTGCAAAAAATATATACATTTAGTAGTTAGTTATAATGGAAACAATACATTTTTTCAATTTTATAAAACATTTAAAAGCTACTTAGAATGAAAAATATATAAATTTTGGAAGTTTTTCTTCAACCTTTCTCTTAAATAAGTCATTTTTTAGGGAAATTTTGTTAAAAATTTGAGAAAGTAAAGATATTCCAAGCCATTTTTAACCTATTTTCAGCCATTTTATGTATAAAAATGATACTGATTAACACTATTTCCATAAAGTGGTGATCCACATAAACTCGACAAAAAATATACCATATATTTGTAAAAAACATATAAAAAACATAATATTTATTCTCAAAATAAAATATTAAGTAA
>LPNX010158434.1:55277-107456 GCA_001517045.1 Pseudotsuga menziesii | reverse complement strand
AAAAAGTTTACAATAAACTATAAACCATGTATCAAAACATTTAAGAACCATAAAAAAAATACAAAACCTATATTATAAATTTAAATTTAAAACATAAATGAAACAAATATAATACATATAACATAAAATTAAATTTCAAAACAATATAATATAAAACATGTAATATATAATAAAATTTGAAAACAATATATAAAAAACAATATAATAAGAAATTTTTTAAGTGTAACACCCCGGTTTTGACCCCATTTGCATTAAATGCATATGATGTAAATATTATATGGAATCATGGCAAGGAGCTCAAGACCAAGGCCCTGTCATTAATTAATGTTTGGTGTATAGGTGATCATGGTCGATGCCTATGGTTCACATGCTAAGTCAAGCATGTTCGTAAACATCATGTAAATATGAGATTTAATAAAAAAACCCACAACCAGCTATGTCAATGCAACAAATAATGAGATGGGGGCATGATTTACCAAGGATAAGGGGAGGGAATGTTTAACCTTGAGCCATCAGGGAAAACCCATCAAAACTATCAACTACCCATTTCTTGTCCTTTCCCCAACCATTTATTTCTACCAGAAATTGGTTGAGGTAGTTATTGCATGGAATGGGAAGGGTATGGGAGAAATTCGAATTGGGCAGAGCACCCATTATTGAAGAACATGTTTTGACTTCATGGGAAAGAAAGCACCTAAGAACGTATGCTCATTCTAGAATGCATTAACGATTTTAACTTCCCTCACGTTTTGGGGAGTTGCGGGATGTCTTGATCATCGATCCTTCATTCTCGGGGAACTCTCACACAGTTGAACCTTCCCATGTGTTTATCCTTCACGTTTCAGTTTTTTTCTTCATTGTACATGTCCAGGAAATCCATGTTGGATGCTATGGAGTGAATGGCCAGTAAGGAATTACGATTTTTGGTGAATTTCATATCTTACTGTGTATGCCTCTGTTGTTTTGGTCTGCACTGGTTTGGGATTAGAAATGGGGTCTGAACTAGCTAGATAAACCTAGTGTGAGAAGGAACCTTATAGACAGATGTAGAGGGCTGGTTTTCTTCTTTGCACACACTGAATAGATTTGGAAAGGGAAGGCATAGCCTGATGGACTGTGTAGCAGAGAAGGGGATGTTTCCTGGTGTTGGCTGTGTAGATGTTTTAGAAGCCAGGCTAGATCTGGTGCAGGTGTCGATAGCTCCGTGGTTGAGATCACTAGCTTAATAGTCAACCTTTCCATCTCCTTGCAGCCTGATAAACCCAACTGGTAATTGAATTGGTTGTGTCCTATTGTGCGTTTGGCCATGTGTGATCCTTGACTAGACAGTCTGATAAACCCAACCGTGAATGTTGGCTTGGCTGAGCATCTTGATAAACCCAGTAGTGAGATGGCTTGGCTGTGTAGCCTGATAAACCCATCTGTTGGCTTGGTTGTTCCTTTATGTAAGTGTTGGCTTGACTGTTTGTAGTCTGATAAACCCAAGTGTTAGCTAGCTTGACTGTGTGTAGCCTGATAAACCCAGCTGTGTTGGCTTGGCTGATTTCTTGTTGTACCCTTGGCTATGTGTGAGTCTGCTAGTGTTTCCTTATTCCTTGGGGGAATCGTGCCCAGCTCGGGAGTGGCAGTGATGCTGAGAGATTGATGAGCACATGGGCCTATGGTTGGGTGGAACGTTGCAGTAACATAGTTGGTTGCGGAGCAAACTTATTTCAAAGATAAGTGTTCTTGTCTATGTTAATCTCTGTATTTGTATTTGCTCAATGAAATATGATGAACATGCTTAATGTGTTGAATTGATGAATTGCTTCTGTTGTATAATTGCAATTGTATGCATTTGTGTATGTTTACTTTCAATGTATTTCTAAGTTTCGTTATGGGGCTTAGATTGGGAGGAATGGTGATGGCCTGAACGATCAAATCGGTCCAAGACTTCTGTTAGCAATTGGAAATTTCCGCAAAAATATCCTTCCACAACTTGCAGGATGCGGAAAGAATTTCTGTAAATGTTGTTCTCCACAATTTTCCTTCCGCAACTTGCGGGATCGCAGATTTCCTTCCGTAACTCACCTTTTTGTAGCGGTCTATGTGGGATGCGAGATCACAAATTTTGTTTTCCTAATTTCACAAGCTCGGTATTTCCACACCGTTGATTCTCAGCTGTTGATCTGTTCCTAGATGTGGAACAGATTGTGACCATCGTTTTTCATCGCAATTTTTCTCCATTGTTCGATCTCCTCTAAGATCTTTCTTTGTAGATCGTTGAATTGGTCAATGGTGGACGGGAGGGGACGTGACAGTGGGGTATCAAAACATGAATGTCAAGGAGTGTTTCACAGTCATGCCCCTTGTATACAAGAACGACAAAGGTTCTTTAAGCAATTTTCAATTCCGCATGATAATGGGGGTATGGGTACGTGACATTAAGTTTTATGAAGTGTTAAGGGTATGTTTTGTAGTTTTTTGTGTATAAGGGGAGGCTCTCAAGGATGGAATGATTATAGGAATCACACCACCCCTTAAGCACCACTCCAAGTGGTGGTGGAGTGGTATTGAAGGGGTGGCGTGATTCTTAGAATCTCCCCACTTTAGGACCTTCCTCCTTAACCTATTAAACTTACCATTTACGGAGTGAGATTTTGTGTTTTGAATTCTTCTTTCTTTTTTAACAATATTGTGTTATAATATTAACATTTTTAAATGGTTACGATTTGTCTTTTTATATTGTTTTTTAATATTTTGTCATAACTTTAAGATTTATTTGGTTAATTTCTTTATATTGTTTTTTAATACTTTGTTATAATATTAACATTTACTTATTTTTATCATTTGCTTTATTTTATTTTATATTGTTTTGGTATTTTATTTGTTTAATATTTGTATTTTTTAATGTTTTGGTAGGGTTTTAAATTATAGTGCAATTAAAAATTTTTTTTTATCTTTGTAATTTAGTTGTATCGTAATGTTTTTTATTTTTATTTTTGTTATTTAATAGTTTTTAATGTGTTTTAAGTTATAACAAGTTATATAACTTGACAAGAACTCGACACTGTTTTTTGTTCCCCGGGGAGTCAATTTTAGTAATTGTTTTTACCTCCGTTTCAAAAAGTGTGTATATTGGTAACACCATTTTTAATTTTGAGTAATTTTTTTTTAGATTCGGAAACTTCTTGGTCATAAAAACTCTATAATTTTTATTTACAAATGTATTTTTTCAAATTTTACAAAAATATATATATTTCGTAGCTAGTAATAATGAAAAAAATATACATTTTCAATTTTTTTAACATTTAAAAACTAGTTAGAATAAAAAATATATACATTTTGGAAGTTTTTTCTTTAAACTTTTCTTTTAAATAAGTCATATTTGGGGGAAATTTTGTAAAAAAATGTGAGAAAATAGATACTTTTCAAGCCAACAACATGAAATTAACCAAGAAATCAAGAAATCCCATTAATAATAAATATACTTAAAAAAATCAAAAGTTTACAATAGACTATAAAAACCATATCAAAATATTTAAGCATCATAATAAAACATAAAAAAATATCAAAGTTAAAACATATAATATAAAAATAAATTTATAACATTAAAATAATCAAATACGAAACACATAATATCAAATTAAATTTCAAAATAATTTGAGAAAAAGACAATAAACGTTTTTAAGTTTTTATGAGAAGCTTTTAATTTTTAATTTAAAAATAATAATATAATAACAAGAAAGAAAAATAAAAATAAAAAACAAAATACATAATATAACATTTATCAAATAATGATAACTTTTATGTGGTTAAAGTGTAAGGTCTTAAAGGGGCCCGCCCCTTAAGGACCACTCCATAACACTTGGAGTGGTGCTTCAGGGGGCGTGATTCCCAGAATCACACCCCCCTTAAGACGTTACTCCATTCCCTACTTACCAATATCGAATATGTTTATATGTTATACTAAATTTTTTTTTTTAATTTTTATTCAATATTTTATTGTTGCATTAACTTTTTTCATTTGTTTTTTAATATTTTGCTATAATAAATTTAGTTTTTAAATTTTTTTAATATTTTTTTATTAAATTAACTTTTTTTCATTTGTTCTTTTAATATTGTTTTTTATTGTTTGTTGTTTTTTTATTGTTTTTTTCTTTCTTTACTAGGGGTTTTTTTCTTTCTTTACTCGTGTGACACGGGATTGAGGGATCCAATCCCGCTACCACTATACCCCTATGTGCACCCACACAACCCGAACACATGGGCATGGGTAAGACGGGGTGATTTGAACTCATGACCTCCATTACAACATGTCTTTCATATCAAGTGAATCGTCAATTGAGCTACCCCCTTGTGGGCTTTTAATATTGTGTTATTATAGCAATTTTTATTTTATTTTATATGGAAAGATTGGTCTAATATTTTCTTGAATATTTTTTGTTTAATATAGTGCAAGTTTTTGTTATATAGTGTTACTAAGAGGTTTAATATGTACAATTTTAAATTATGATAAAATGATATAATTATATCATTTTTTGAAATAGTGTGCTACGGGTAGCATCGGTTTTCAATTTGGGGCTTAATTTTAAGGTTATTGTAAATAAGAATAAGCACTATTTTTGTCCATGTCCACATTTTTGGCCCCCCCACTTTTTGATTTGGAGGTGTTTTTTGGTGTTATTTTCACGAAAATATAAGTTTTTATGGCTAGAGTTCTCGTTTTTAGTATAAAGTTCTCGTCAATTTGTATAACATGTTAGTATAAGATTGGACATTTTTCTATTTTAATTGTCTTACATGTAACCATTCAATCATATCTTTTTGAGTATAAGAAAAAGGATAGAATTGTTTCCTCAAAGAAAGAAAAAAATCAACCCAAGAAGAAATTATTTTACCATGCTGTATCAGGTCCACTTGAGTTTGAATCTCCCACCATATTAAAGTTTTACCGCCCATGCGAAGAGTATGCAACTCAATATTTGCAATGTCTTCCTTGGTCGTTTGCACCTTGCAATAGACTTCTATCTGTTTGATCCAATTATCTGACTTTTCTACATTCAATTCTTCGTCATAAACATGAAAATCAAATTTAACATCTAACTTCAATATTGGCATATCATGAGAATGAGAAGGATTTTTTAAGGCGTAAAATCTAACTAATGTTTCCTCTCCCCTATAACTACTTTGTTGGATTTTTTTAGAAAGAATGAAGTGGATAGCCCCCATAAACACCATAATTGTTAAGTATACTTAGACTAATTTGGTATTTGACGAAGGATAGAAAAACAATCTAGGTGTCAAACAGTTTTTTCCCACACAATGCAATGTGAACACATGTATAACTTTGAACCTAAACTGCTTGCAAGGAGGGACTTCATATTAAACACTAAACCTTGATTGACTAAAAATGTATGAAAAATTATGTGGACCCACATAGTAAACCATGTGTGCCTCATATGCGCGTACATATTTTTGGGTTTAATCATTTCCAAAATCAAAATTTGTTCCATGGGCCTACATTTTATTTGATGGAAAGAGCAATCAAATTTGTGTCCATGGAGAATAACCATTAATAAAAACATTGTCCATCTGATAAATTCCTTGATCAAAAACCTATATTAATACAAGTTGGCTATTGTTGGTTTGAATGTTCTGCTACCAAAACTTGAACTATTTGAGCTAAAAGGAAATTGTACAATATATCTTTGAGTCACATTACTGGAATATTCAATAAAGTATGATATGTAGCAATTGATAAAGTATTAATCACTGAATTCAAATGTCATGGAGAATGGTGCTAATAAGAACATATTGGAGGACCATAAGAGTTGGAAGGCCATGGTGGATGTGTATAGTGTTGATTCCTATGCCTCTTGCTTTCTTATACTTGGCAATGGGAGTTGTTGCTTCTCTATGTATCAACACTTTCATCTTAGGCATGTGGTCTAGATATATCATCTCATTTCCCATGCCTAATAGTGGGGATTTGTTTGGGATTAACAGTTTTGGAGTGAATCACAACATTCTAGCTGCAAATACCCCTCTAGGATCTTTATTGTTCAACTACATCATTGTGCTAATCTATGAATACAATGCTCAAGGTGGAGAAATATACAAGAAACAACTATGCACGATGGCTCATTGTATGGGAAGAAAGTGTTATAAGATTACATCTATCATATGAGGTTGTATTGGCTTGGTGGGTTTAATAATGATACATACACCCATCAAAATCCATGTTCCGTTGTTTTCACTCTGTCTATGCACTACACATCCATATGGATGCCTAACCAAATCACACACTTAAGTATGCTCACATTTAATATGAAACTGAAGAGTTTTCCAAATAAGAAATAAAATATATCCACTTATCAATGTAAACAAGTTATAATCGTTTTTTATTCCCACATGGTTAACATGTACATAGTAAAAACTCAATATTCATCCCAAGGTTGTCCTGCTTTGACACATGAACTACAATGACTCGTATCATTTCTTTTGTCATAATTTGGATTTGTACCCCTCCCCATCTCTCTAATATTTCCCAGATTATTAGTTGAAGTTGCGGTTGCAATCACCCATTTCCAAGGTTCAAACATATTTAGTAGAAGAATCCCTACCTTCTACTTTGTAGAGTTAGTCTTGGACTTTTGTAAGTTGAAACCGTAAATTTCATAGAGATTTAGCTAGAATGGCCCCAACGAATTTTTTCTCCTGGGTTTAATTTTATCCAATGGACAAATAATTAGTAGCTTATTAATTGAAAAAGCAAAGTTCATGGTTGGAAGATAGAGCTTGAGATTATGCTTGAGGTTGATATCTAAAACTGTGACCCATGGAACTTGCATGGTATGTTACAAGATCTTTCATGTTAATTGTGAATTTCGTTATGAAAATTTAGTGATTTGAACCCTGGTCACAAATGAATGTTTAAATAAATTAAGATCACTAGTATTTATTTAAAACCTATTACATAATTTGTTAAATTAAAACCCCCATTTTCTCAATATCTTGTCATTGTCAGCTCAAGTGTTATATGTGTTACCTCATATAGCACTATCGATCATATGTCCAACACACTTACAAATGTTTAAGTTACAAACATTACAAGTGAATTTTGTGCACTATCCTGATTTGGCTTTGCTATGTGTGTTTTGCATCACAACTTGTGTGCAAAACAATAATCCCTAACTTGTTTTTCCAGCCCTTGATTGTTGCATGAAATTTTATTATTTACATGTAATTTTCATTTCTTTGTACAAAAATTGCAATAAGTTCAAGTAGCATGTTTTTGGCTACAACATGTGGCCCCTAGTCTACTCGCCCTTTTGCAATAGTATCATGTGTTATTTTTATAAAAGCAATAGTTTGAATTCTCTCTCGAATCCATGCCTTTCTTTTGGCAATTTGCAGTTTGCTTCATCACTCGTGTGCACTATTGTTATTGGGTTCTCTATGCCATCCTCCATTTAGATAGCTGCTCATGGATCCATATTGCATGCGAAATCAATAATATCCCGTCTCAATGGTGATGGTGTCTGCAACTGTCGAAATCAAAACACAAATAATCGAACTAATGGTATGATAAAATGTCTTCTATAATTGTTTTTGGAATTTTGAACATGAAACCCATGAAGGATTTTCATTTCAATGTATTTTAAATTGGTTGTTAAGGGAGATGGGAAAGCTTTTGTTTGTAGAAGTAGATTAGGGATCAAATCTCCTTCCCTAGTGCTATTTTTATTAAAAGAAAATTGAAATCTTGTTAAGAGTAAAGGATAAAGTGAGAAGAAAGAGAAGCACTTAATTGAGAGTCGGATTTACTATGATCTACCATGTGAATTCATAACAATGTGTGAATCTTATGATTGAATCTATCAAACATTACTCTTGTTTGTGTGCATGGAAGCCCATGTGCATGCACATTTACAACACATTATTGAGGTTAGGTATTTAATACATTTTTCCTTCTTAAAAAAATATTTGTATGCACTATAGTTATAAGTAACATTGTTATGTTAAATTTGTATGTAGATTCTAAAAAACAGTTTGAGATAGAAAACCCACAAAATTATATGTGTAGGCAGGGGTAAAGATGCCTTTGCTTCAATAAATCTACCAGCAAAGCCACCTAGAATCATAAGTAAGATTCCACAATATG
Source organism: Pseudotsuga menziesii (assembly GCA_001517045.1). Classification (NCBI taxonomy): domain Eukaryota; kingdom Viridiplantae; phylum Streptophyta; class Pinopsida; order Pinales; family Pinaceae; genus Pseudotsuga; species Pseudotsuga menziesii. The sequence continues at coordinate 99,310 of LPNX010158434.1, read as the reverse complement.
AAAATATATGATAAGTTTATAAACAAGTTATCTGGACTGAGGAAAAGAAGAAGTTGCTATGATTTGATTCAAGAAGTTGCTCTTGTTATCCTCAAAGGAAGAACAAAATGAGGCAACATGAGAAATATAAGCAATTCGAATGAATAACAACACAAGTGAAAATGAGGGCAATATCAATTTAGGTTTATAAATCCTAGGTTGGTGAATTAATATTCTAGTCACAAGAAAGTAGGGGTGAATATCAATTTAGGTATATAAATCTCCAAGGTGTTAACACATTATACAACCTGACGAGAACTATATACTCACAACGTGAACTCTAGCCCCTAAAAGTCCATTTTTGTGTCAAAAGCACCAAAATTGACCTTCAAATTGAAAATTGATCCTACCAGTAGCACTCTTTTTTGTTTCTTGGTTGAAAATACAACCATTGTCTTAAAAACCCATATTGTTCCTAACAATAGTCTTAACATCAACCCTTGAATAGAAAACTAATGCTACTAGCCACACATTGGTTTTCTCAAAGGCTAAAATTAAAACTTTTTTGAAAGAATAGACTTAACAATCACTGTTATTAGTAGGAAAAACAAAAAATCGTTATCTAAATCGAAAAGTAGTGCTAACATCGTAGCATTTTTGAAACCATGGCCTTGAAAATAGGGTTTCCCCGCTTCGTGACCATCACTCAACCCTCCCTATTTTTTAAATTTGCGCATATTTATTATTTGTAAATATTTATATAAAATAAAAATTAAAAGTAAAATAAAATAATGATAATTTTATTAGAAAAAATTAAAATAAAAAATGTATTAAACTTTTGAATTAAAAAAAAGATTGTTTAAAAAAAACGCATTAGAAATTTTAAAAAATCAAATAAAAATTAAAAAATAAACATATAAACCATTAAAATACATTAAAAAAAGGATTATGTTAAAACAAAAATATTAAAAATAAATAAATTAAAGAACCTAACTAACTCCCTAACTAAATTTAAAATTAAGAATATTATAAAATTTAAAAACAAAATAAAATAAAAACTTTGCTCGCCCTCTCATCTCCCTCGCCACCCCCCTTCCCTTCTCCACCACCACCTTCCTCCATCCTCACCTCCACCTCCCCCTCCCCACCTTCTCCTCGCCCACCACCCCCTTCCTCCACCCTCCCCTGCCCCCACACGACTCTCCTCCACCACTCCCTTCCTCCCCCCTCCCCTACCTACCACCTCCTCCTTGGCCTGCTCACCTCCCATGCACCTCGTTTTCCCTTTCCTCACCCTTTGCGGGTGCCCTTTGAGCCATGGCCCGATGTCGAATAAAAAAATAAATCTATTGATCTGTTTCCAAAAAATTGTAATTTTATCTCATGACAAAATGGTACGCTAGTGGTAGCGCCATTTTTTTCGATTCGAGGGTAAAACTAGGCACTAAATGCAACCTTAAATAAACGATAACTATTTAGAGTTCTCATCAGGTTGTATAATGTGTTTCGTGAATGAATACCCAAAGCAGTGAATAAATAGTCCATCAAAATTTATTTTAAATTTTAAATGTAGTACAATAATTGCTTTGAATATGGATTGCAATAATTACAGTAGATATGGATTGCAATATACTTGGAATAAGAATATGCCTGAAGTTATAATATAAGAAAATCAAAATAAAATATTGTATACATTTTGCCGTGTGTATCAAGGGGTTTTAATAACAAGATCAAATGATCAATCACCCTAAAAGTATGATACCAACTGGCTCAAAATATTATTAAAACACTATACATCTTTTGTAATAGAAAAAGACTCGTTTTCTTTCTATTCCACTAGAATCAAAGAAAATAGATACATACTTGACCAGTTCATCTCCAAGCTAGAGATGTTAGTTGATATACATTCAGAAAGGGGGTTATCCCACAAATAAAAGGTACATATAATTTGGCGTATATGTTAAGGGTTCTAATATCAAGATTAAACAACTCTCAATTTGAGAACATTGCTCCCAGCTCTGCACTAAGAATTCGATGTCCATGGCCAGTAAAAATAGAAACAAATAAAATATAATCTATTGTTTAATATAAAAAATTAAAAACTATTGCATTAAAGTTTGGTTTAAAAAAAGGTCAAAGAAAACAAATAGAGAGTCAATCTTGAATTGAACACAAGGGTTCTTTGCCTTCATCAAGGACTAATAAAACACAAAATACAATCAAAATCCCTAGACAAATCACCTCATGTTGTATGGAAATTTTAATTTTAATGGATTCGATGTGTTCGATGAACAAATTTTCAGCTTGTGTATGGTCGTTTATTTGCATAGACATGCAAAAGAGAGCTCACTAGAAGATATTTAATTTACATGGAAGTTCGTGGAAATTTTAGCCCAAGTTGTAGGGGAAGTGTTGTAGGAAAATCAATCTCATAATATGCGTGTTGTTGCAATTCTATATGTTAAAATTATGTAACTCCAGAAGCTATTCTATTTGTATTATTGTTATTCCTCCATTCAGAGATGTCCTTGATGTAATTGGTCACACAAAAGTCATGAGGTAAAAAATCCATCATGGGTCAGGGAAATAGTACCCACAAAATTATTTTATAAATACTATTTTGAGTCCTTCTAGGTAGGTCAGCCCTAATTAGAGAACCTAGTCGACCTAGTTAGGTAATTAAGTTACTCACCTTATGAAAATAAATAGGTGAGGAAACTCCATTTTTACACACTTTAATTCAAGCAAGTTCGCTAGAGAGAGAATAAGAAGTGCAATAGAGAGAGGAGGAGTTTTCTTGGGGTTTTACACTATGTTCCCTTCTTGGAATTTTGGAGAAAATTACAATTTGGGCAAATTCAAGCTTAACTAGTCATGACTCTAGGGGGTTCCAACTAACACCAAATGGTCCCGAATTAAAATGAAATGGTAATATTAGACTTATAATATCCCAATATTACCTTTTAACACTTTGAGTTTTAATTCAAGCCTCTGCAACTTGGTTTGGGGCTAATGAGAGAAAGGCAAATTTCCTAGGAAAAAGTAGTAAACTAGTCTTTCTTCGTTTGGCTCCATACACTGCCGAACCTTTCCAAATTCATTATGGAAGGACCATATGGGATTTAAAAAATACTAACATACATAAAACACTCAATTTGAGAATCATAAAACTCATTTTGACATGTTATTCAAGTTTGCACAAATTTGACCAATGTCTAGCTTTGGACTAGTGAAACCCAAGTTGATACAAATGCACCCAAATGACTTCAAATTATGTATGAAATGGATTGAGGGGTATTAGGACATGATAATTCATATTATTAATTCTCACACACTTTCCAAATGCTTCTACAACTATATTTTGACCCTAGGGGAAAGAAGAAGAAAAAAACACTAGGAAAATCGATGTTAAAAACCCCAAGGGTAGATGACACTTTTGGCTCTCCAAATGCAATACGAACTTCCAAAAATTTATAAAAGAGTATGGGTATGCATATCAGGAATAAATTTCTATTATTATTCATGGATATTAGTATTTTCAAACTTTTTATTAGGCACAACATCTATATGGTAACTTTTAGTGAATTTGCTTAAGGGGAAATGACATTAATAACTCTATTTTGACTCATGAAAAGTAGATTGAATGGTTCACATAATGACATAAAGTATAAATACCATAAAAATAATTCAAATGGATTCACCAAAATCATTAAACATCACATAAATTCCTTCATACAAATATGCTATACAACTCTTTCAAGATGGAATCCAAATACATGAAAATTAGTGATGCAATGGAATGTGAATGCAAGATTTTCACACTAGATTTTATTGGATTTCGAGCTACAAAGATTATGGTAATTAAATTTCAGATTTATATATAATTTATGGCTTCCCTATCATCAAACTTAGAGAAAATTCCTCATACAAATTTGGTATACAACTCTTTCAAAATGGAAGCCAAATACATGAAAACTAGTTATTGAAGAGCATGGGAATGCAAACCTTTCACACGTGGATTTCTTATATTTCAACTTAAATAGAATATGTATGTAATATTACAGATACATACATCATTTATTCAATCTTGGGAATCAAATATACTTATCAAAGTGAAAGCACCACTCCAACAAGTGCGCCATCAACATGAGAGTGTGGGGAGTGAAGAAAGGAATGGGAGAATTAGGATATAGATGAGAATTCGAACTGTATGGAACATCACACTGAAACTAAAATAAATTAATTCCTCTCCAATGAGAGGTATAAATTTCTTCTCCATAAACCAACTTGTAAATTAATCCAACTCCCTCGAAATTAGTTCACAAGCATGGAGAGTGAACACTCACCGTGCAATGGACAAACAAAAGCTTTCCAAAATGCCAAAGGACAATTAACAAATGATCAAAATACATTATCATTCTTTATAAAATCATTTTATTAACTTCATGAGGCAATCTAAGGTCAAATTTCCATCCATGGTATTCCGCCAACTCATGTTAGTGGTTTAGTAACCCCTATGACACTTGTCTTCCCCTTCATGCTCCAATTATTTCCCCAATTCGAATGGCTTCATATAACTCACAAATGTGCCCTGTTGGTGGCTATTTTTATCCCTGTCATGTCATATTTGGCATAGGTCTGCAATCATGTCTGAATTTTTCATACTTGTCATAGAATATTTCATCATTTGTTTCCATAAAGTGTATGGAATCTCCTTCCAAGTGGCACACATTGTTCTCTAGTATCTTCCTCTTCCATGGGAGTTACTCTCCTTTTACTAATTCAAATTACTTATATCATGATATTCTATTTTACACCACATCACCCTCCAATAACTTTACATTCCCGATGGATTCGAATTTAGGTGAAGATCATGCCAAGTGTGTGGGGAATCTAGTCACCCAAAGGCTCCACAAACTTCCAAGTTTCTTCATGAACCTATGCCACCTTATTTTCTTAGCAGTTATCATTTGTGTGACCCATTTAAATGTAAATATGGTAAAATAAAGTCCTTTTGGGTCATATATCCCCTTTATTACAAAATGTATGTGTCCATCTCAACCCAGGGAACTAGTACGTTGGTGAAACATTATTTGCAAGTAGCCTTATTGGAATGGGGACATGACAATGGTCCTCACCCAAGATTTCTTATCCTCAAGAAATTCCAAGTTTTGGTGCTGCAAAATTGGTTCATCTTCCCAAGTGGCATCCTCACTTGGAACTCCTTCCATTGCACCAAATGCTCTCTTATGGTTCTGCTCCTTAATTTTCTTTAGTTGCAACTGGAGTAGTTGCACTCATGTACTACAATTTTGTGTTTCCAAAAGTGAAGAGTTGTGGATTTTTCATATTGGTATCTCCTATGACATCACCACCAACCACCAAAAGATCATTTAATTCCATCTAAACAAAATTTGCACAAATAATCTTTACCTCCATATTTTGGAAACCATTTTCTGAACTTTAAACCCCTTTTTTCTCACTATATAATTCTTTAAAGTTGTAATGAGTTACCAAAATTTAATTCTTTAATATATTAATATAATTTCTGAGAGGAACCACCATGCTTCCTATTTCACTACTATTATTACAATCACCTTCTCAAGTGGTGACTAAATCTCCCATACTGCTTGGTGCCCCCAAAATTGAAACCAAGCAATACCAGGATCCCATTTCTTGTATTGCACTCTTATAAACATCATGAGTACAAAATATAGATCAAGAACTTGCATAAAAACATCATAAAAATGTACATCAAGAAGGTACCTCATCAAAGAATCACGAAAGTGCTTGTACATCTAAGTAAGTAGATCATCATGTGGCCCACACACACAAGCATCATGTATTATATCAAATCTTCCCCAATGCCATAGGTGAGGATACCATTTCCTATAATGATGCCCCAAAAGAATGTAAGATGCATCAAAATAATCATCTAGGTGTTCTTTCATCCAAGAAGTTAATGAAGAACCTCCAACAAAATCTAAAGCAAATAAGCAACCAAGAAAACATGGAGACTTCAAGTGGACCAAAGAAGTATAATCAATACACCCATGAATATGTATATCATCAAGAAATAACCAAGTATGTATTTTTCAATAAAAAATTGATTCTATCATATAGCTCTTCACCCAAGTGTTGGATGAAGTTACTCCAACATCAAATAGACTAAGAAAGGAACAAGGAAAATCATGAGTCTTCAAGTGACTCAAGTGAACATCATAGGTACATCCATGTAGATGGGTATCATCATAATGTAACCAAGTATGCTGCTGCAAGTGTAAATAATATTCTGCTCCCATCATATCATCATCAAAAGGAGAGATAAAACTTTCATACTCCTCATGTGGCACCATTAAAAAGAAACCTTTCACCCAATTTTCATCCCCAATTGATGTGGTTGAAAAAGAAGTAGGGAGTGAAGAATTGTGAACCAACCTTACCTCTTTGAAACTCTTACCCATAAAAATTTTAAATGCATATTCTCCATCATTGGATGGTTCAATTTTTGTGAGATCATGTGCCTCCTCCAAGGCTCTTCAACTCTCTCCAAGAGCCAACTCATAATTCCTCTAAATAAGAATAAGTGCTTGGTTTCCTTATTATTTCAATGTGGTCTCTTTAAGAACATGCATATAAAAATGTACCTCGTGTTACACCATCACATGAAGTTCCTCCTTTGTAACATAAATTCTTTCAGTCATTGAATGCATGTTTGATATGTAGGAGGGTGTAAAGGACCCTTGAAACCTCTTTTGAAGTTGCTCAATCTGCACCATAGATTTTTGGAGTTCATTTTGGGTAGACTCTATCTCATTTGAGAGCTTGTAATTATCTTTTACAATATTCAAGGTTATTCCATGACAAAAACCAAAAATATCCATTAAATAATCTCTATCAGAAAGCAAATTAAAAAAAATACCTTTGATGTTAGATATTGCCTTCTGAATTTTCTCGTTGTCCTCCATGGAATATTTCTCCCCCATGCTCCAAAAAATTTTCGATACCAAATAATATGTGCCATGGAGAGTCTTTAGGTCATATTGAATATTCTTTTTATCCATACTCAATGACCCTTCAAGAAAAAGAGGTTCTTGTTGAGGAACCTCCTCTTCTTCTTTCTTCTTGATTTGATCAACTTCTTGAAGCTCAAGTGGTGATGGGGAAGTTGATCTTGGTTATTCATTATATTATACAAGGTCTTAATATTCATGCTCATGAGAAATTTGTCTTACAGAAACAGCTTCAAAATCTTTCTCTATGTCACCAACATAGAGGTGTGAGCACCCATCAATAGGTACTCCTTCATTGTTCAAGCATCCATCGCTAGATACTCTTTGGTCCATGTCTATAGTAGAATGTGTCTTGAAATGATATTTAATAGTTTCAAGGGACTCTTCTTCATTCTCATGTGATTTTTCTTCATATTTTTCAGAGTCACTTGGGAGTGACTTTCGATCCTCTTGATGTAATTGTTTTCCTGCTTCACCACCCACATAACTAGGTGGCTCCTTGGTCTCTTCCATTAAAGCAAGATATGCTTGATATTTTTGGGGAAATTATTTACATGTTTCTCTCAATATTTATAATTAATTCATAGGATTATATCATGGTGGTTTGGCACACACATATTCACTTAATTTCTGCCACTCATCTATTGCTTCCTTCATTCCATAAGGAGTGTCAAAGTTCTCTTCATGATGGGAATTACTACTACCCCTTGCTGCCAGCTTACCCCTAAGTTGGATATCCATCAATTATAATCATTGCATAATATTCTTGGTCATATCATCAAAATATGGATTCATGATTTTCTTAAATTCATCCCTATCATCCATAACTTCTCCTCCTAGTTTGTCGTTAATCACCACTAAAGCAGAATGGACATCTTCACCTTCTTTTCTTCCACTAAAAGTGTCTTCAGTTTTAGTATCTAATGGAGGGATATAATAGTTAGTAAAAATTCATGGAGAACTTAAATAGGTTCCAAGAGCATGCTCTATTATGATTTAAATGTCCCTTCTTGGAATTTTCAAGAAAATTACAATTTGGGCAAATTCAAGTTTAACTAATCTTGACTCTAGGGGGTTCCAACTGACACCAAATGGTCTCGAATTTGAAATGAAATGGTATGGTTAGTATTATAATTTAAAAATATTATATTTTAACACTCTTAGTCTCACTTTAAGCCTCTATAACTTGTTTTGGGGCTAATGAGAGAAAGTTCAAATTTCCTAGGAAAAAGTAGTAAACTAGTCTTTCTTCGTATGGCTCCAAACATTGCCGAAACTTTACAAATCCATATGGAAGGAACCTATGGGATTTTAAAAAACATAACTGAACTTAAAAAATCAATTTTTGAATCATAAAATTCATTTTGACATGTTATTCGATTCTGCACAATTTTGGTGAATGTCTAGCTTTGGACTAGTGAAACCCAAGTTGATACAAATGCACCCAAATGACTTAAAATTATGTATGAAAGTGCTTGATGGGTCTTAGGAAAACATAATTCATATTATTAATTATCATACACTTTACAGATTCTTATGCAAATTTATTTTGACCCTATTGGAAAGAAGGACAAAAACGCTTGGAAAATCGATGTTAAAACCCCCAAGGGTAGATGACACTTTTGGCTCTCCAAATGCAGTACAAACCTGCCAAATTTCAGAAAAAAGTATGGGGATGCATATCAGAAATAAATTTATGTAATTATTCATTTTTATTAATCTTTTCAAACTGATTACGAGGTGAAACATCTATATGGTAACTTTCAGTAAATTTGCTTAAGGGAAAATGGTATTAATAACTTGATTTTGACTCAAGAAAAGTAGATTGAATGGTTCATATAATGACATGAAGTATGAATGAAATAAGAAGAATTCAAATGGATTACCCAAAATAATTAAACATCAGATAATTTCCTTCATACAAATATGATATACAACTCTTTCAAGATGGAATCCAAATACATGAAAACTAGTGATGCTGGGATGAGAATGTAAGATTTTCACGCTAGAGTTTATTGGATTTAGAGCTACATATAATATAGTCATGAAAGTAAATAGTTATAAATAATTTATGGCTTCCCCATCAAAATCAAACTCAGAGAAAATTCCTCAAACAAATATGGTATACAACTCTTTCAAAATGGAAGCCAAATACATGGAAACTAGTTATTGAAGAGCATGGGAATGCTAGCCTTTCACACATGGATTTATTATATTTCGACTCACAGAGAATATGGATGTAAGAATAAATATCCATACATAATGTACCTAATATTTGGTATCAAATATACTTATCAAAGTGCAAACACCACTCCAACAAGTGCGTCATCAACATAAGAGTGCGGGGAATTGAGAAGAAGGAATGAGAGAATCGAGAGATAGGTGAGTATTAGAAATGTAAGGAATTTAAACCTGAAAATAAAACACATTAATTCAGATCCAATGATATTTTTTAATGGCATATCCATCAACCAACTTGTAAAATAATACAACTCCCTCGAAATTGGTTCACAAGCAGGGAGAGTGAACACTCATTGTGCAATGGACAAGCAAAAGCTCTCCAAATTGACAAAGGATAATTTACAAATGATAAAAAGGAATTATAATTCCTCATGGAATCCTTTTATTAAATTCATGATTCCTACTAAGGTTTAATTTCCCTCTATGGACTTCCTCCAACTCATCTTAGTGGTTTAATAACCCATATGCCACTTGTCTTCCTCTTCATGCTCCAATTCTTTACCCAAATCGAATGGTTGCCTATAACTCACAAATACACCCTCTCGGTGGCCCTTTTTAGCCCTGTAATGTCATATTTTCCATAGGTTAGAAATCAGGTCTGAATTTTTCATACTGGTCATATAATATTTCATCATTTGTTGTCACAGAGTGCATGGCATCTCCTTCCAAGTGGCTCACATTGTCCTCTAGTTTCTTCCTCTTCCATGGGATTTAATTTCCTTTAATAATTCAAATTCCTTGGCTCATGATATGCTATTTGACACCACATCACTCTCCAATAACTTTACATTTCCCATGGATTCAAATTTGGATGAATATCATGCCAAGTGTGTGGGGAATCTAGTCACCCAAAGGCTCCAGAAGCTTCCAAGTGTCTTCATGAACCCATGCAACCTTATTTTCTTAGAATTTATCATTTATGTGACCCATTTAAATGCGAATATGGGAAAATAAAGTCCTTTTGGGTCCTATAGCCCCTTTATTTACAAAATGTATGTCTCCATCTCAACCTAGGGAACTGGTAGGTTGGTGAAACATTATTTGCATGTAGTCTTATTGGAACAGGGACATGACATTGGATAAGTTCTATATCGAGGAAGTTTTGTGGGGTTTTCTCCATTATGGTTTCCTTGAGGAAAATATTTGTGTTCTTTGTGTTGTTGTGCTTGTTGTTCTTTCAGTGATCCTACTATTGTAAATTGTTTTAAAATATCATCTAAGCAATTAATAAAAATTAACATGGTACCAAAGCCACCCTGAAAGGAGACATTGTGAAACTAGGGGTTGTTATTTTGAACACTTCCCTTGATATATCAACTAAAAAAGAGGGATCACTATACTCGCCCTAGGAGGTATCTTTCTATGAAAATAGAACTGAATTCTGAGAAGTTTCATTTCTAGGCCCTACACTACTATAAAAAAGAACTAGGGATTTGGATTTTTCAAGGTTCCATCATCAATCTCAGGAAAAGCAAGATATAGTCTATCTCACCTTGGGGAGGCACATCGTTTCCACCACTCAGTCTTACAAGTGATCTCAACTAAAAAAATAGGGTTTTAAGGTTTTGATCAACATCAACATCTTCATCATACTCTAATCTTTCGATTAGAAACATCATCATCATCTGATCAGAAAAATCATCATCAAAACATCATCATCATCAAAGCTTTATTATCATCAAAACATCATCATCATCATAAAAACATCAACATGATCCTTCCTTTCGGAATTACGGGATCAACATGTCTGTGGTACTCAAACGATCCTTCCTTTCAGAATTACGAGATTTTGGTCCTTATGGAGTTACCAATGATCCTTCCTTTCGGAATTATGGGATCAACACATCTGTGAAGCTCAAACGATCCTTCCTTTCGGAATTACGGGATCAAGTCTTTACGGAGCTGCCAACGATCCTTCCTTTCAGAATTATGGGATTTAGGTCTTTATGGAGTTACCAATGATCCTTCCTTTCGGAATTACAGGATTTAGGTCTTTACGGAGTTACCAATGATCCTTCCTTTTGGAATTATGGGATCATATCTGTGGAGCTCAAATAATCTTTCCTCTTGGAATTACGGGATCAACACATCTGTGGAACTCAGACAACCTTCCTATTGGAATTACGGGATCAACACATCTGTGGAACTCAGACAATCCTTCCTTTTGGAATTATGGGATCAATTCTTTATGGAGCTACCAATGATCCTTCCTTTCGGAATTACAGGATTTAGGTCTTTACGGAGTTACCAATGATCCTTCCTTTCGGAATTACGGGATCATATCTGTGGAACTCAGACAATCCTTGCTCTTGGAATTACGGGATCAACACACGTTCTCAAGTACCAAAGTCACCGGATCATTTATGGGAATATGTCTCGGGATGATACAATCCCTCTTCATTCTCGAGGACCGAGGTCCCCGAATCACTTTAGGGCAAGAGCCCATGGATGATACAATCCCACTGCAACATCACTACTCCCCCTTTTGAGGAAGGTCTTTCCGAACCACACCAAGCTTGTCTCGAAAGTGTTTGAACCTTACTCGGGACAAAGGTTTTGTCAACACATCAGCAATTTGTTCATCATTACTCACATACTGGAGCTTTATGGCTCCTTTCTGCATTATATCTCGAATGTAGAAATACCTGATTTCTATGTGCTTCGATCTGTCATGGAATACAGGATTCTCTGTCATCTTTATACAACTTTGGTTGTCACATAGAATCACAGTAGTGTCCAACTCTAGGTTGAACAATCTTGACATCAGCTTCCGAAGCCATATGGCTTCACAACTAGTAGAGCAAGCTGCTATATAGTCTGCTTCGGCTGTGCTCAGAGCAACACTGGATTGCTTTTTGCTAAACCATGAAATCATAGCAGATCCCAGATTATAACATCCTCCTGATGTGCTTTTTCTGTCTAAGATACTTCTGGCCCAATCTGCATCTGTATAACCATACAATCTATACTCATGGTTATTATCATAGTATAGACCAAATTCTATAGTCCCTTTCAAATATCTCATCACATGTTTTGCAGCTACCAAGTGAACCCGTCTAGGTGTTGGAGACATTTACCACCATACACACTCTTTTTGGTCAAATTGGCCTAGTTAAACCACTATCATAAGTATAATTGACATTAATTGACATCAGTGGAGCATTAATTGACATAATCCGGTCACACCCATGCCTACCTATAGTCAAGGAGGCTAACTTAGCCTTCTCCTATAGTCAAGGAGGCTAACTGGAGCACTCTGAGGGTGATCTGAGTGATATTAATGCACCTAATTTCTAATTGGTGGTTACAATCAGTTCAACTAGTCAGTTAAGCCACCTCCTCTCATTAAATATATTATTTATTATTATTTAATGATCTGGAGTCAACAGGGGTGCCTCCACCAACTTCTGATGTTCAGTTCATCTTCAGTTAACCTCATTGGGGTTCATTGAAGTCATTGAAGCACTAACACTTGATGGTTGGCTTGCTATGACATGTGTTTGATCTCTTTCAGTTGAGATTCAGTCATTTATTGCATGCCGAATTCACTTAGGGTTTGGTGAGTCAATTAGGGTTTTGGTCAAGTGGTTAATAGAGTGTGAACCATGGCTTACAGTCAGTTAAGCTAGACTCGCTCATTGAATTCGAATTCCTCATTGATTCAAGCTATTGCTTGACATTGTTATTATAATTATTCATTGTTTATGTGAATACAGAGCATCTACTATTCCTGTAGACCGATTACACCATTTCATGAGTTATTTGTTGATTATTCTTTGATGAGATTGATTATTTGTTCCCATATCAATGTGCAAGATTAATATGGTATCAGAGCTTACGGCGGGACGAAGCTCTATCTCTCAAAAACAAGCTTTTTGACAGATTTCTGCATGAAATTTGAGCAATAGCTCAAAAATCCAGCACTGCACCAAAAGCCAAGGCTTACCACTTAATACCCCAAGTAAAGAACTTGTTGATCAAGCTTGCTTGATTGACTATGTTGGGTGTGATGAAAAATGTGCAGGCTGTCCAACCTTACGGTGCCCCTTTTGTTGTGATTTGTAGGTTTTAACAAGTACAACTTCGAATGGACTCATCAATCCCTCTTCTCACCCCATTCACAAGCTATTCGGAATGGAAGTTGAAGATGATCGCATCTCTGAAGAGACGAGGTCTCTATGAGGTTTCTATTGGACTTGGAAAAGAGTCTTATGAAAATGAGAATGACTGGCTAAATGTTAGTGATAGATCTTTTGGAGCAATATGTCTGGCCCTTTCTCCTAGCTTGCGCTACCTTATTGGTTCTGCTGAATACCCAAAGGATCTCTGGACAAAATTGGACAGAACCTTTGGCAAGAACAATGAGTATCATAATAGCACTTTGGAGATCACATCCAGCACCACAAGAGTTCTTTACTCAAAAGTCTTAGCCTCTACTCTCTCTGATGAAGTTGTTCAAGATGAAGATGAAGCAAAATCTTCTACACATTCAATTCGAATTGAAGAAAGTCTCCATGTAGTGACTCCTTCTCCTGATGCTCTGGAAGTTCATGAGATCTCTGATATCTCATCTTCTCATATTGCTGAAAAATAAGAATACATTTTAATCTCTGATATTGAAGAAAAATACTGCTGCACTTCCATGCAAACATTCACTGGTGATTTTCCTTTGAATTCTGTGCAAAATTTACCAGTAATTGCTTCCGAAAGTGAAGAGAAATTTGATTTTTCTCCCTGTAATGTTGCTGATGGTGTGCAAATATGTAAACAATTGGATATTTTGGAATAAATATCAGATTGTAAGAGTGACACATTCGCTCACCATGATCTAGATCTTCTAGCAAAATCCTGTAGGATTGCATGCACGAAAATTCAGAATTTTGAAGAAAAAGACAATTGTGCATCCACCGTCTCGGTTGACCATACTTTTGGATCTGATATGAACCTTATTGGATATGATATGATCTTATTTGAATATGATCTGATATTTATTGGTTCAAAATTTCAGGTTCATAAACCTTCAGTACTACTTGTAGCTGTTCTCATCAACGGTGTGAAGAAACAAGTACCGCAAGTCTCCTACAAAACTGTTGCTGGGGATTTGATTTCATTTCACAGTTTTGGATCTGTTGTGAAATTATTTAGATATGATTTATATTTTGATCTGATATTATTTTTTTCATATTTTAAAATCCAAGAGCTTTCATTCATGCTTGTAGCTGCTCTCACCAATTCTGGTGTGAAAAATCAAGTACCGCAGTTCTTCTTCAATTTTGCTGCTGGGGATTTGGTATTAGTTTCCTCTGATGAGGTTGCTGATATTTTATTTTGTGAATCATTAGCTATATCTGAAGCTATATCAGATTATGGAGCTCAATCATTCTCTCTCCAGAGTCCCAGGACTTCTCTACCTTTTGTCACATGCTCATCTCCTCACAGAACTAGTAAAGAGGAAGACATTCTGCATCCGCTTGGACGCTTGCTCCTAAAAATTGGGGCTGATTTTACCACTCATGGTTTTCTGTTCAAGGCTGCAACATATCATTTTCTTGAGTGTTCCACACATGGTTCAAATCCTCAAGAACCTTTTCTCTCTCTTCATATGATTTCAGCTACTCTACATGGGTCCAGTTTTCATCGTGCAGCTGTTTATATTTTTGATTCAGTTGCTTCTTCCAAAATGGAAGATTCCTCTAGACATATTCATTTAGTTTGGATTCATAGGTTCACATGCACAGTCTCAGGATACTACTGCATAGAAGAACCAATTCTTGATTTACTGCTTAATTTGAGGGGGGGTATTTTTCTTATGAGGTTTTCCCCGTTTCCTTGGTTTATTAAGCAGTTAATTTATTGTATAGGGTGACCTATGGCCTTAGTTTCCAGTGCCCTAGCATTTTTATGCATTTATGTTTTCTAACTCTTCCTGGGTATAGCTTAAGGGGGGGTGTTGGAGACATTTACCACCATACACACTCTTTTTGGTCAAATTGGCCTAGTTAAACCACTATCCTAAGTATAATTGACATTAATTGACATCATCCAGTCACACCCATGCCTACCTACAGTCAAGGAGGCTAACTTAGCCTTCTCCTACAGTCAAGGAGGCTAACTAGAGCACTCCGGGGGTGATCTGAGTGACATTAATGCACCTAATTGCTAACCGGTGGTTACAATCAATTCAACTAGTCAGTTAAGGCACCTCCTCTCATTAAATATATTATTTAATGATTATTTATTATTATTTAATGATCTGGAGTCAACAGGGGCGCCTCCACCAACTTTTGATGATCAGTTCAACTTCAGTTAACCTCATCGGGGTTCATTGAAGTCATTGAAGCACTAGCACTTGATGGTTGGCTTCCTATGACATGTGTTTGATCTCTTTCAGTTGAGATTCAGTCATTTATTACACTCCGACTTCACTTAGGGTTTGGTGAGTCAATCAGGGTTTTGGTCAAGTAGTTAACAGAGTGTGAACCATGGCTTACAGTCAGTTAAGCTAGACTCACTCATTGAATTCGAATGACCTCCTTAGGTATTCGAATTCCTCATTGATTCAAGCTATTGCGTGACATTGTTATTGTAACTATTCATTGTTTATGTGAATACAGAGCGGCTACTATTCATGTAGACCGATTACACCATTTCATGAGTTATTTGTATATTATTCTTTGATGAGATTGATTATTTGTTCCTAGATCAATGTGCAAGATTAATACTAGGTTGAACTAGATATTGACTTAAGGTGTTTACAGCAAAACAAATGTCTGGTCTGGTATTTGTTAATTACATCAATGAACCAATAATCTGTTTGTAATGAGTCACATCCACTAACTCTGATGAGTCATCACTTAACAACTTCAGGTTGGAATCCATGGGTGTGGCCAAGGCTTTGCATTCCAACATATTGAATCTTTTCAATATCTCAACTGCATACTTTCCCTGGTTGAGAAAGATTCCTTCTAAACTTTGCCATACTTCTAGACCTAGGAAATAGTGCATTAACCCAAGGTCTTTCATCTCAAATTCTTCTGCTAGTTTCTTCTTGCTTTCCATAATCTGTTTCTCATTCCCTGTCAAGAATAAGTCATCCACATATAGTAGTAGGATGACAGGTTCCTCTTCAACAACCTTGAGATAAAGGTTAGGATTATCTTTACACTTGGAAAATCCCATGCTCGACAGGAAACTATCTATTCTTCCATACCAAGCTCGAGGAGCTTGTTTAAGGCGATACAAGGCCTTCTTCAACTTGCATACATGAGTATGTCTATCTTCAACTTCAAATCCTTGTGGTTGTTCTATGTATACTTCTTCTTTGATCACACAATTTAGAAAAGTTGTTTTCACATCCATCTAGTGTAAATCCCACTTCATCATGGATGCAAGAGCCATAATAGCTCTAATCGAAGTATACCGTACTACTGGGGCAAATGTCTCTTCATAAACAATTCCCTCTTTCTAAGAGAAACCTCTGGCCACAAATCTTGCTTTATACTTCTCGATACTTCTGTCAGCTGCATGCTTTACTTTGTATATCCATTTGGAGGATACTATACTTTTTCCTTCTGGTTTGGGAACTATATCCCATACATCATTCTTCATTATTGACCGCTATTCTTCAGTCATTGCTTCTTCTCATTCTTTCTTCTATACCGCTTCTTCGTAGTTTGCAAGTTCTTGATCTACAAGATCACACATCAAGGCTACATAGTTGGAAAAAGTCTTAGGTTTCTTTCTTTCCCTTGTGGAACCTTCAGGAGCTCCATATCTTTCTGCCTCTCGTATAATTTCCCTTGTCCAAACAGGCTTTCTCTTTCTTGATATCTGCATCATAGGAGGTTCTTGTGGTTCTGCCATGTCATGTTCTTTAGGAGCTTCATCTTCAGGGATACATGTAGTTTCTTCATTTCTGGAAGGTGTCTCTTCTTCATGTACTTCTTCATGTTGGCACTTCTTGGATCTCTTGAGGGTTTCCTCTTCATTGAATGTCACATCTCGACTGATTTCCATGTGATGGAATCCAGGAATGTAAATTCTAAATGCTTTGGATACTTCACAATATCCAACAAACCAGAAGGGTCTAATTTGGTTCTTTTCTCTTTTGGTATATGAATATATATTGGACAACCAAATATTTTTAGGTGACTTACCTCAGGTTTCTTTCTCATGAACATCTCTTCTGGAGTCTTGAATCCAAGAGCACTGTGATATATTCTATTATGTACATATAGAGCAGTTCTTGCTGCTTCTTCCCATAGATGCATTGGAAGATCTTGATCATAAATCATTGTCTTCACTGCCTCCATGATGGTTCTGTTCTTTCTTTCCGCAACCCCATTTTTTTGAGGATTGTAGGGAGTAGTTAGTTCCCTCTTAATTCCGACATCTTTGCAAAAAGCTTCAAACTCTTTTGAGGTATACTCTCCTCCATTGTCTGATCAGAGTATCTTTATTTTCTTTTCTGAAAGATTCTCTATCAAGGCTTTGAACTCCTTGAATTTCTCAAACACTTCACTCCTTGCTTTCAAGAAGTATATCCAAGTCTTTCTTGAAAAGTCATCAATAAATGTTATATAATATTCAAAGCCACTTAAGGATGTAGAATACATTGGACCACATACATCTGAATGAATCAATTCCAACGTACCTTTTGTCTTTGTCTGACTTTTCGGAAATGGATTCTTGATGTTCTTTCCCTTCACACATCCTTTGCAAATGCCTTCATGCTTGATCTTCATGTCTGGTAATCCCGTCACTACTTTGTTCACATGAGGTAGATCCTTGTAATTAATGTGGGCAAGCCTTCTATGCCATAGTTCACTAGGGTCAGTGGACTCATGCACAAATGTTGTTTCTGAGTGTCACTTGAGTTTATACAAGCCTCCTTGTTCTTCACCAATGATGATTGCATCTTCAATATTCTTTCCTTTGGGCCACATGAGTACTTGACCATCTATGAAAGCAACTCTGAATCCTTTCTTATCTAAAGATGAGATAGAAAGTAAATTATTCTTTAGACCATGTACATATAATACATCTTTCATCTTTAGGGGATTACCTGAATCAAGTTTGTAACTTGCTTCACCAACTCCTTTGATCGGATATTGATAGTCATATCCTAGGGATACTTTCTGTAGAGAGCTCTTTTCTTCAAGTTTGGACAGAGTTTTCTTTTGTCTCGTCATGTGCTTTGAGGCACCACTATCAATAAGCCAAGTGTCTTCTCCAGGTGTTATAGACCCAGAGAATGCAGAGAATAGTACATACTCTTCTGCATCTTCTTCTCTTGCTTGCTTTCTTGGAAGTCTTTTTTCTTTTTCTTCTTCATATTCATCTTCCACTAGATGAGCATGATATCTTTTGTTGTTGTTGATCCTGTTCTTATATTCTTGCTTCTTCATAGGACAATTTCGAGCAATGTGTCCTATCTTATCACAATGAAAACATTGAAAACCAGAGAAGTCTTTATCTGGATGGTTTTCTCTTACCCTTTGAATTCTTCTGGGAGGTTGAGGCTCCTTGAAATTTCTTCTCTTGAACTTAGTCTGGCCTTTTCTTCTTTTGGTGTGAGTGGCTAGGGCTTGATCATCTACTTTTAGTAAGACTTCTCTATTTGCTACTCTAGTCTCCTCTTGAATGCAGTCTTCCCATACCACATTCAGACTTCATCTGAATGAAGGACTCCCAGGGTCTAGTGAGACCATTGAGGGCAATCATAACCATTTCATCTTCATCAATCTTATCTCCAATAGCTTCTAGTTGCTCTTTGATCTGAGAAACCCTTGTGAAGTAATCTTGGATGGATTCTCCATGACTCATCTTGGTGCTCTTTAGTTGAGCTCTTAGATTCATCTTTCTGTTAATGTTCCTTCCCTCATACATTCTGGATAGGGCATCAAACATTTCTTTTGGAGTCTTCTTGGATGACACTTGAGGGATTAAGTGATCCTTGATGGAGTTAGCAATAATCCTTTGTGTCCTAATCATATCCTTTATGTGCTTCTCCTTGGCTTCAGCTTCTTCAGGTTCTGAAACTTCTTCTTTGATATACTTATCAAGATCATTCTCTTGGAGAATGAGACCAATCCTGTATTTCCCTGCTTGAAAAATCTCTATGCCTTCTAGCTTGTCCTCAAGCTTAGTGCTTGGGGCCATCTTGTCATAAAATCACAAAAAATTGAAATTTTGCGGAATGAGAAACTGAACTTACCAGAATATGCGCTTGAATGAGGTGAGTAGACTGGTGTGCTTGGATTCTGGAGATTTCAACTCTTCACCTTTCAAATTAGACTTGCAAGATTCAGTTTTTGCAGCTTTTTGGTTCAGCAGTTTTTTGGTGTAGCTGTCAAACTAGGGTTTGACTTTCCCGGAGTCTCACACATCCAAAAACTTTGATTCTAGGCTCAAAAGATATGCTCTGGGAGGGTGCAAATTTCTATGAAAGCAGTTTTCAGAAACTCAAAAAATTTCCCGAAACCCTAATTTCTTCCAGGGAGAGAGAGAGAGCTATTTCACCTTGTGAAAGTTGTCCTATTCAGGCTAGCTCTGATACCATGTTAAAATTTCATTTGCTTAGCTAGTACATCAGTATTTCATTTCATTTTCATAACAAAAGCATATAAACAGGATCACTGAAAGAAACAGTATCACAAGATCAACACAGATTTATCCCGGGAAAAACCAAGCAAAAGCTTCCTCAATATAGATGCCCCAAAAGATAAAATATAAAACCAACAAGGAGATCAAAGCCTGATCCTCCTCCTTCTCTAGCTACTTCTCTCTTCTCCACTAATGCACTACACAAGTGAGAGTGTGTGTTCCAAATGAGGAGCGCCACACCTCTATTTATATTCATCCGTTCACTTTAATAATTAAATCCGACATGTAGGCTTGAGTTAATCATGTAGGCTCGAGTTACACATGTAGGCTCAAGTAACCACACTGGGGTGCTAATGACCCACCTTTACAATTAGAGGGGACTACCTCATGACTCTTATTAGTTCTTTCGATTAGAAGCATCGGGGTACAAAGTAATACAAGTGGTTCTCCCGGTAGGACCATCGGGGACCACAAAATGATACATATAGAATATTCGTTGAAGTTACAATATTTCAACAGAAAGATCACAATAATTCACTTCGAACAACCATTGTATGGAAACGTATTGGCCAAAAAAACATATCTAAAATTCTACTTTTATAGTAGTATTACAACAATAAAATCATCCCCTTATATTCTACCTTTGATGTTAAAGTATAATTTTATTAACTTAGCCAAATGAGTTTTGTACAAAGTATTTTTTTATAGTTATGTTTTCATATATTCTTTAAATGTAAAAACACTAAATGGTATAATTTTATTAACTTAGGCTTCTTGTGAATATGTAAGAAGGTTAAACATTTCATCCATTAATCCTTAGTTGTATTTTAATTTTAGGTACACCATGGTAAATAGATTTAATGGGTATGTAACTAGGTCTCAACTTGTCAATTAGGTCTAACCCAAGTGATTGTAGGATGGAGTGTTATTCTCCCCACCTAGTTTCTATTCCTGTAAGTGACATGTTGAGCTCATAATTAGTTTTGTTGTAATGATTTTGAGCCTTGTTGTGGCCTTGTTCCTTGAATAATCTAGGGTTTACTCTGTGTATAATCCTCTAATTGAGAGGAATTGCACGAGGTTTTCCCCATGACATTTACCTATTAAAAAAAACTCGATTACATCTCAACTTGCAACATACCATTATACTTGTCAAAATAATAAAAAAGAACAAACTAAGCAAATGAAGATAAAATATGGAAACCCATTTCTCAAAACTAGGCCTCATATTGATAAGTAAACACTTTGCATAAACTCAACAAAGTTTGTAACCTTGTAGTTTTACGCCTTTAGTGTAGTTATACTAGGTCATAACTTATAAAAATATGATATTTTACCTTAAATAATTAGTGTGAAAGGATATGACTCAAGAAAAAAAATCAAACAAAGATGAAAAGTATGATGTATCTAATAACCAATTTTTGAAATTCAAATACTCCATGTGTTGAATTCAAGAGTTTTCATAGTTAGGTTAAAGCTTAGGAAAAATAACCAAACAAGTAATATAAAACACCTTTTCATTTTTTATCAACGAGCAAATGGGGCCTTGATTCATTAGGAAGTTGATGATGGAGCATTAATCCATCATTTTCAATTGGATATTATTTTGATCTTCATGATTTCCATGCTCCAAATTTAGAAAACTCTCAACGAAACTTGGAATTCCTAAAACCATGGTTTGAAAACACTTTTAATAGACATGATTAACATAATGATGAGGACAAACAATTTCTTTCTCTTGAGAAACTGGGCTCACAAGGGGTTACACATGATTTCCATATTTTATAAAAAGCAACTAGAAAGGATCCTGAGCTAGGTGTTGGCTCCGAAGCTGGTTGCACTACGTCAAGGGAAGAATATTATTAATAGTTGTGAGCCAGCGTGTTATTCAAGAACAATGTATTCAACATTAATACTTGGACCAATCACTTTTAGTTAGCGCGTCACCAATTACTTCGGTATGTTATGTCTCGTGGTCGTGAGATTGTCACAACCATGGGGTTATATTAATACTCACATTTCCATACACCAATAAATTCATTACTACTAAATAATTAAAATATAGGCTGACACAACATAAATAAGGTCAGTCAAGTCAAATCAACTCTAACTTGAAAGTCTAGAGAATCCATGTCTTTTTTAAACACTCTAGCATGGATTTATACAACCAAGTCATTACAAGAAGCCGAAAGTGAAAGTAATTCAAAGTGAAGAGGGGTGGAGTAGAGTTACTATCAAATGTTGCTTGATGCCTTCTTTTCATATAAAAGTTAGGATTTAAGGTGAATAGTTACTCAAAGTTGCTTTAGTGCTATATGTTCATCCAACCACTGTATAGGGTCAACACCCTTCAATCGTAGTGAGTTAGTGAAGAGAGTTGAAAATTATATTAAGGTTGAGCTACACCCTTCAATTGTAGTGAGTAAAAAAAGTTGAAAATTATATTAAAGTCAAGGCTTAAAGTAGTGAGCTACGTTGCATTCCCATTAAAAATGCTTGAATGCAAAACAAGATCAGCAAATAGATTTTAGAATCCACTAGGATTGATCATAAAGCACACAATTTAATGTTGTATTTATTCAGATACAATATGTTTTTTTACAAGTAATGTTATGTAGTTATATACAGGATACCACGTGGGGCATGGGGCTTTATGACAGACCCAATGGAAGCCTAGGTTCCATTCCCTACGGGGAACCATAGTATTCTCTTGCGGAAGTTGTTGCCATCCTTTAATATCTCATGGGACCACGCTGACAATTCTACTTTTCATTGGGAAAATCATTCTGACATCCAATATTAAGGTTGGTCCCAACCTTGGTTTAGTCCTATCAAGTGGCCTAGTGATCTACTCCAACTCTAGCTATGTTATGTACAAATACATGATTCTCATAATCTTGAAAAAAAACACTACCCTAACACCTTGTTACAAATAATATTTAATCACAAGTCATTTTTTTCATATAAGAATGAAATCATTTATAATAAAATAATTTTAATCAAATTCTTGGAAAAAAATTATAAAATAAATCATGTTTGATGTGATAATGGTTTTAGAGTATGATTTAAAATTGTGTATGATTGGTTTAGAGTTCATTTTTTTAAATGTAAAGAAATATGTTAATTAGCCAAAACTAAAAAACAACAGGGTATGTTGTAGGGGAGACCTTGTCATGTAAGGTGGGTAATGATAACGTGGCAAGAACAAAAGTTTAAATAAAATTATCATCTATTAAGCGCCAAGAGATAAAATCTAAGGTGGATAATTATGACGTGGCAACAACAAAAAGTTAAATAAAACTATCATCTATTAAACATCGAGAGATAAAATTATTAAAGGTGTGAATTTATACACAATGAAATTATTACACATCAAAATCTTAAGAATATATTATCAAAACCTAAATTAATAACGGAGTAGTCTATTTGTTAGACGTCTTGGACTTTTCAGTGATTTTTTTATCGGAATCCGGCTATTTTTTATTCCAAAAATTAAATTTTGAAGTGTTTAATTTAAATCACATTTTTGAAAGCATAAATGGATTCAGCTAGCTCAAATACCCCAAGAGCACCAAGATTATGCAAGTTTAACAATTATCATATGCTTTTTCAAGAATAAATCTAAAATTTCTACTGTATTATGTGAAAAACAAGCCTGAAAAATGTTGAAAATGTCTACACTACTGCATTAATAACCCCTATTTTAGAACTTTTTCCCACTTAAAAAAATATAATTACTTCTTGAATACACATACATTCAAATGATTCGTTTAATTGAGTAAACATATATAAATATAAAAGAATGATTAATTTGGAGATGAATTACTATGAAGCGAGAGGCAAGCATTACAAGGAGGGTATTTAGTTTGAGTGGTTGTAGGATGAAGTGTTATCCTCCTTGCCCAAGTTATATTCTAGCAAGTGACTTATTGAGGAGTTAAATAGTTTGATAACTTGTAACCATTTTTATTAAATAAAATAAAATACATGTAAAAGTATTAGTGTAACTAAGTTTGAAACTTATGGATTATTGCATTCTAACATAATATTACATTTAGAAACTTTGTCAGAAGTCATTTTACTAAACTGTTGTAAATTAAAGTCTAAAATAGGAAAGGAAAGATCACAATAATTCACTTTGAACAACCATTGTAGGGAAACGCATTGGCCAAAAAAACATATCTAAAATTGTATGTTTATAGTAGTATTACAACAATAAAATCATCCCCTTATATTCTACCTTTGATGTTAAAGCACTTAAAAATTTACACCTTTACTTATGTCCAATTAGCACGTCATAAATAGCTATAAATACCAATACATAAATAACATGCATATTTGAAATTCAAATCTAAAAATTGCATGATATATGGATAGATAGAAACTTCATATGAAAGCTCAAGATGAAGTACAAGTACATACCATAGTCTTATCTCAAGGCTAGTACAAAAAAACCAACTATTAAGAAATCCTTATCCACTGTAAATAAGCAAACCCTAGCTCAACAAAGAAGATTCAAGTTCAAGAAGCTCTACAGGATAACCTCTAAGGAAAAATGTCATCTTTTTCTCTTCTTATTCATCAATCCACCCTAGGGTTTTATCATAAAACACTAATCCCTACTCTTTAAGAGTTAAATCCTAATCTTAGAACTCCAAGATGATCCAATAAACTCCAATAAGCTAATAAACCATAACACTTCAAGACAGACAACTAATACAAGTACATGCAAATTTTGAGAGAGAGAGAGAGAGAGAGAGAGAGCAGTGTGCACTTCTCTCTCAACCATGTCTCTATGCAAGAGTGAATAAGAATGAATACACAAGTGACATTAACAAAAAGACTATCTCCTCCCTCTATTTATATGAGAGATAAGTGCGGCCAACAATACCTTGTGGGCGCAATCCCTTGCAAGCAATCTACATGATCCTTTTAGGCCAACAGAGTGAGGCGCCCACTCTAAAGTACATGTGTATGATCCAAGGTGATGTCATACATGATAAGGGCTCCAAGATGATGTAGATACAGAAGGTAAATCCACATGCCTCCATCACAATCCTCGATGGAATCCATTAATCCTCCTAATAAATGTAACCCATTGGGTCATCTGCCCCCTGCAAGAACACTATCCAACCCCCATGCATCCTCGATCCATCTCCAATGCTTCGAACATGAACCCGAGTTACCACAAACCAATCAGGCCTTAAGTCCGTCTTCCATGATGCAAAATGATACACATCTCATGTAGGGTGTTATGCTCACAAATGGCTCCTCCATGGGTCCCTAATAAAGGGTGTCCACCAAATTGCTAAGTCATGTCCAATGATTAAGGGAAGAACACTAGGCCAACACCATCATGAGGCAAAACACCCAACGAGCAAGCTATCTCAAATATGCATATCCATCATGTATTATCTCTCATGTTGCAATCTATCTTCGACCATCCAAGTTCTGGACACACAACATGTACCCCAAATCTAATGAAGCACCTCCCAAATATGGTGTAAATATTTTCAAAGTAACCCAAAAACCTAACATTCCCTCTTTATGAGGAAAGTGTTTACACCAAAACTTGTTGCCTCCCTTTTCATCTCCAACAAATTTGTTATCTGCAAATTAGTACTTCATATGGTCTCAAAATCAGCCAATGTCATCCGCAACAAGATTGTTACCGTGTTATCACAACATCTTGATCATCTAATGAATAATGACCACATGTGAGTACAAAAGAATATTTCCTTAGAGAAAAATATAGTTTCCAACCTCCTTCATCCTTATAATCATGGGTCAACATCAAAGGAGACCACATCAAAATATCCTCAAAATAACCCACAAAGATAAGCATATCTCCATGTGAGATTAAGACAAGTGAATCACATTTATCAAAGTCACAAAGATATAGACACATACAAATCAACTCCTCAATCCTGGAATACAAATATCATGGTGTTGATAACAACCTATGCAGGCCATCATCATCCTGTCAAGGTGAGAATCCCTCTCATGCACCATAAATCCTATGGGAAATAAACCATCAACCTCAACTCAATCAACTCCCTCATCTTGAGATAATCTTGAAGCAAGATTATCGTCATGGTCAGTTTCCTATGTCTAAGAAAATCCAGAATCCTTGGCTCTATACTCTATAATATTTCCATCAATTACAAATCTAGAATTAATCTCGACAACATCCTCCACCGAGGAATCACACCTCTCCTTCAATGAACAAAGTGTCACAGATGGAAGAAACAAATGTTATAGGATTAGCATATCTCCTAGGAGGTACACTCACTCTTATATTCCCCCAAGCCTTTAAATATTGAACATTAACAATCTTCAAATTCTCCTCAACCACTGAAGGAGAATTTTATGCGGTGAGAGATATCAATCCTCATCAAGATGAGAATCAATTAGAGTATATATGATCAAATATTTACTTCACTCTATGACCTCTTGATATGCATGTTGTAATTTTTGTGTGAGCCATCTCAACCTCTCGCAATTTGGAGTAAGTGAGATCTCTCCTTTAGTCCCTTTGAATTTGACTCATCTCAAATATTTGAATCTAAAGAATCTCAAGTCTCTAAAACAACAACCTCTACATTCTCCTCAATCACTGAAGGAGAATCTTTTGAACTAGAAGATCGCACATCCTCAAAAAATATCACACTTATGCTCACCATAGTCTCCCATTATGCCAAAATAACGATCTTGTTAGTTGTAGAAGTATCACTATATCCATTACAAGATGTAATCACAACATATTGAACCTTGGAATAAATTACTAAATCCATAACATGTTATGAGCCTATCTCCATGGAATCCTAGCATGCATGCTATACATGTGCCTCAAAACTAGAAAGCTTTGTGGACACTCACCAGAATGTACAAGTGCCATTGAATTAGCAAGTAAGATGTAAAGGGCACCCTCTCTCAATCCTCTATCCAAATTCCCTAGATTAGCTATGATATGGATTATTTGGAGAATGAAATGAAGACAACAATATAAAATGGTAATACACATGAATATTTTGTAGAAAGCACAGTAGTATAATAAAACACAAATTCTAATAATTAATGGAATCAAAAAACACTGTAAACTGCAAAGCAATACAAACTAGATCTAGATGGTGGTAGCTTATCTCTAAAAAGAGATGTGTTAGCTACACTCATTTGCAAGAGTTGATTTACAATGAGGCCAAAGTGGAATTTCAACATAAAACATCAATGAGAAAACCCTAAACATCCAAAACCCTAACCCTAGAAGATGAAACACCAAAATTTTTGTAAGCCATGTTGTGGGTAGTTGATATGTCAACTTCGTTGGGGGCGTAAATTTTGCATATGATCTCTGTTTAGGGTGCTTGGTAATCCATTAGAAAGGGCTAGCTGATAAGTACATATTCTGAATAGCTTGGTAAATATTGTGTGGGGAATCTAGTCACCCAAAGGCTCCAGAAGCTTCCAAGTGTCTTCATGAACCCATGCAACCTTATTTTCTTAGAATTTATCATTTATGTGACCCATTTAAATGCGAATATGGAAAAATAAAGTCCTTTTGGGTCCTATAGCCCCTTTATTACAAAATGTATGTCTCCATCTCAACCTAGGGAACTGGTAGGTTGGTGAAACATTATTTGCAAGTAGTCTTATTGGAATAGGGACATGAAATTGGATGAGTTCTATATCGAGGAAGTTTTGTGGGGTTTTCTCCATTATGGTTTCCCCGAGGAAAATATTTTTGTTCTTTGTGTTGTTGTGCGTGTTGTTCTTTCAGTGACCCTACTATTGTAAATTGTTTTAAAATATCATCTAAGCAATTAATAAATCTTAACATGGTACCAGAGCCACCCTGAAAGGAGACATTGTGAAACTAGGGGTTGTTATTTTGAACACTTCCCTTGATAGATCAACCGAAAAAGAGGGATCACTATACTCGCCCTAGGAGGTATCTTTCTATGAAAATAGAACTGAATTCTAAGAAGTTTCATTTCTAGGCCCGACACAACTATAAAAAAGAACTAGGGATTTGGATTTTTCAAAGTTCCATCATCAATCTCAGGAAAAGCAAGATACAGTCTATCTCACCTCGGGGAGGCACATCGTTTCCACCACTCAGTCTTACAAGTGATCTCAACTAAAAAATTAGGGTTTTACGATCTAACCCTAGGTTATCCCCAAGAAGGTTAGCCAAAAGCATTTTTCCTCCATTTTAGGTTCTCATCTTGCTTAAGATGACAAACAATACTAAGGTGGATGAAAAGCTTGAGGGTGATGAGAAATTTAGAGCATGGAAGTATAGAATCATGTTGATCCTAGAAGAGAATGATATAGAAGGATTCATAAAGGAGGAAGTTTCAGAACCAGAAGGAGATGAATCAAAGACCAAGCACAAGAAGGATATAATATAAGGCTAAGATGATCATAGTTGATTCCATCAAATATCACTTGATCCCTCAAGTATATTCAAGGAGAACACCTAAGGAAATTTTTGATGCCCTGTCCAACTTATTTGAAAAAAAATATCAATTGGAAGATGACCTTGAGAAATCAATGCAAAAGTGTTAAGGTTAAAAATTCAGAGACCATGCTATCATACTTGACAAGAGTATCCCAATTCAAGGAGAAATTGGAAGCTATTGGTGACATGGTAGAAGAAGCATAAGTTGTAATGACCACCTTGAATTTTCTCCCAAGAGAATGGGAATCTTTCATTCGAGGAATATGTTCTAGAAGAAAGTTGATCAAGTTGCGAAAGTTATGGAAAGAATGTGTTCAAGAAGAAGAATGAATAGAAATCAGAGAAGATAAGCTAAATGAAAATGAAGATGAATATTTCATAGCCCATACCAAAGGCAAGAAAAATAGGAAGAGTTATGATCATCCTCCCAAAAGAACTCAAGGGTCTCAAAAGAATAAGAGGGTCAAGAAGGACTTATCCACTTTTGAATGCTTCACTTGCCACAAGATGGGTCATGTCTCCATAAATTGTCCCTTGAAGGAAAAACAACTTAAGAATAGGAACAAAATGTTCCAAGTACATGCAGCTGAAGATGATGATCAAGAAGATGAGAAGAGGACTAAACAAGATGAAGATTCCCATGAAGAATATGTTTTGATTTCAATCCTCATAGGTTCAGTTTCAACTGGAAGTGATACTTGGCTAGTATATAGTGGTGCCTCCAATAATATGATAGGTTACAGGGATGCTCTCTCTTGTCATGTACAAAATGATTCCCCACACAAATTAATGCTTGGAGATGATTGCCAATATCGCATCTAAGTGATGGGAGAAGCCTCTTATAAGCTGGAATCAGGAAATACCATCAAGATGAAGGATCTTCTATATGTCCCAGGTTTAAAGAAGAATATTCGTTCTATCTCAGATTTAGATAAGAAAGGTTTCATAGTTTCTTTAGTAGATGGTGAAGTCCTCATGTGAACAAAGGGGAAAACTATAGATTATGCAGTGGTGATTGGAGTTGAAGAAGGAGGAGCCATAAACTAAAGGGGCATGCAGATTCAACCTTGATGACTGGCACTGTAATCCCATGTGAACTATGGAACATAATACTTCCTCATATACATTACAAAGCATTTCCAATTGTGAGAAAGGAGGTGACATGTTTACCAGAGATTTAGATAAACCATGAAGGAGTGTGCACAAGGAAAGAACACTAAGAACCCTTTTCCAAGTAGTGTTAGTAAAGCAAAAGGGATCTTAGACATTGTTCACTCAGATGTATGCAAGCCAATGCAAACTACTTCACTAACCGAGTGTGTTTGCTATGCTTCCTTTGTTGATGTCTAGTCCTACAAAAGTTGGATCTATTTATTGAAGAAGAAAGATGAAGTATTTGAATAGTTCAAAGAGTTCAAGACGCTTGTAGAAAAATTCTTTGAAAAGAGGATCAAGAACTTAAGATTAGATAATGGAGGTGAGTTCACATCAAGAGAATTCAATGATTACTACAAAGAAGTTGGGGTTAATAGGGAGCTCACTGTCATAACCCCAAAATTTCATAAAAATTTAAAATTTTTAAGATAACATAAAATGTTTGAATACGCAGTTTACTAACTGCTAGCGGTTAGCGGAAAATGAAACAGTCTAACATTTAGTATTAATCAGTTTCATATTATGATAACTAATACAGCTTTCATTTTCGTAATGTATATAATATTGACCTGCATTCAGATTTCTTTCAGTTTTACTAATAAGTTTACTTTTTGGCAAGTAGGTGAAATCTATCTTTGAAAACTTGGGCTTACTTAGCATTTATGCTAACACAGATGGACTGCTGGTTCTTACAGGTTTAACAGGTAACGATCGATCAAGGAAAAGTTTAATTCATAAAGTAGCAAGAAGTATATCTGTTGCATGTTAAAATGCTAGTAAATAACTGACTATTTAAAAGCAAGCTCTAATGAGGTAAAGTAACTGTCTTTTATTCATGAAAGTATTTCTGTCAAATTTGAAGGTAAGATTTCCAATAGAGTACAAGTTTTCTACTTCACCTCTATCTTACTAGTCATGGAATTTATCAACTTGTAGCTTGTATGTGAAATTACTAATCCTCAAGTTATGAACTTTGGTACTTGAATCATTGCTTGCTGCATGAATTATTGTAACTATGTACAATACCACCTTACTTTATAATGTGCCAATATCAATGTTACTTGAATCATGTAGAAATCTTCTATCTGGAAATTTCCATGACATTGTAAATTAGGCTCTTATAACTAAATACAATGTCTTAAAAATAGAATACTTTCTACCACCATTTTTATAAAGTTTAAATCATAGGTAAGCACATTATCATTGTTATTCCTATAATGTATAGCCCTTGTGCATGGTTTATACCATAGTAAAATTATTATTACTAAGATGCCTCACTCAAAATAAGTTGTAGTGTATTCTAACTACTATGGTAGATTTTACTACCTAGAAATTCTATTCTAAGGTCTATATCAATGAGACATTAAAACAAAAACTCCTATATTCTATTAGAACCAATTACACACTATTGATTTTGTAACTAATAATAAGGTTCATTATTATAGTCATTAGCAAGTCGATCATACAAAACATTATTTGTAAAGGGTTACATTAAGGTTGATCCTTGACATTGTTTATTGTCATTTTTTAAAAACGCTTTTACTCTATGGTCAAATGACATATGATAGTTACTAGAAATTCTACTAACTTTAAACCATCGATTGCAAAATAATATCATTTAAGCTTCAATAATATGTAAATATTTTAAGTCGTTTTGCATAGTATCAAACGAATTGTTAATGGAATAATTTATGCTATGGTCGACCTTGGGATATTACCATGGCAAGGTTTTCACGACCTTACTCTATGGTCAATGACAAGAATCATTGTTAATCATATATCACAGACCTCGATACTATTGAATAAAGTTTATGTTTCCATTTATGAACATATATATCCATTCCAATAGTTGATTGCATAATTGTTTACTAACTATTGCAACAATAATTTGATCATTGAATGTAGATGGACTATAGACTTCGACCTTTGCATGGTTAAAAGATTTGGAGGGCACGTGGTCACCTCTTGTCCATGCATTGGCGACTTAAAAAGACCTGGAAACCCTATTCGCTTGTCATTTGCCTCCGATGTTTTCGCTGGCCTGCGGGCTTCTCTGTGTAGTTTCCACAGCAACCATGGGAGGCTGTTCCTCTGCTTGCTTGCTCCAAAGATTTTGTTTGATGTTGCTGTAGTTTCCAAAACTCAATTTTTGATTTCAAACCTTCATGGTTGTGAACCTTACAGCACGAGTGGTTACTTGTTTTTGTGTTTGGCTCTCGGCTTGTCCATAAATCAGTCCTGTTCTTCTCGTGGCCTGTCACGACTTTGTGAAGCTTAAGCTCCTTTGTCACTGTTTTTACTCCACGGTCAGCGTAGGGTGTGGATCTCCTGTGTGTACATTGCGAAGCTAGTGATAGCCTCTTCATTGCTCAATAACTCTTCTACTTACAAGTAAATACAACTCGAATCTTAGTATGAGTAAATCCTTTGTTTATTTAATAACACGGTTAGGGTTTAAGTAGTTAGAAGTTGAACATTTTACTGACTTTCGGTAATGTGCTAAATGCAGGAACCCATGAAAGCTCTAAGCTTTGGTGAAAAGAAAACGATGGCCGGCTTCAGTGGACTCGTGGCCCAACCAATAAGCCCTAAGTTCAAAATGGGTTTTACCCTACTTGCAAAGAGGGTTGTTGAAGGAGATAAAACAGTGCTTGGAAGCCTGTCTTAGTTTCTCGTTAGTGAAGAGATTTTAATATGATGTTTACTTCAGTTTTTACTTGCAAACCCTTGCTGTTACGCTAGGTAGTACTGGCGTTCGAGCCGTGTTATGTATTTGGTTTTTAATTTAGGATTAAGTCTTACGGCTTGACATTGTATTACAGTTGGTTTAATACTTAAAGATTTTGTTGAACTTGAGCTCTGTCCCGCGTTGTTATAGTTTCGCTTAACCTGTAAATAATGATACTGTGAAATAGGGTTTTTCCTTCTTCAACTGTCAGTGAAGAAATTTACTGTTTAAGATATCTTTTGTAAGTAAATATTATTAATATAAAGACTGTAGCTCAGTCGTAATGTAAAATTTATAATTTTATACTTACTTGTCCAGAATATAATAGCTAGGGTTTACTGGAAATGAAACCCTTGTCTAAATATGTTCTTCAATTAATTATTACTTAGGCTCTGCTTCTTGTTACTTCGGTTTGGCTATTACATGTGTGTGGTGGTATATTAACCTGTTAACTGTAAACTTATCTTGCTTGTTTATAAAAGATATTTGTCTTAAGAAAAGACTGTAAACAATCTAAAGTATGCATTGTAATCTTCTTATAAAGTTTATTTACATTGTTATCAGTGTAAATGGATTAAATCTTAAATAAATTAATTTATAACAGATAAATTAAATGTTAGGGTTTCGACCCTCAGGTTTTTCCTTCACAGATTATAAGCCTGTTTGTTTAAATTAATTAGTTCCTAATTATGAAATTCTTAGTTTTATTTAGTTTAATATTTATATTTACATTTATTCCATTTACTATTCTGTAGATTATAGTTATTCAGAAACTCTATAAGAATAGATGGTTAACCTTGGAACTTTGTTTATTTTTCATAAATAAAGGGTTTTTTTATTTATTTAAATATAACCCTAATTTGGTTTATATTAAGTAATAGCTTAAGATTTAGTTAATAGTTTTTAAAAGATAAGCTGCTTGGTTAAAAACTAGTTTATGTACTTAGCTGTTGATTTCTATAAAATTTTATTTATATTAGTATCTCGTTACTGTAACTCTAGTGTAGTTACTATTTCTTTTCTTGCATTCTATTTAGTTATACTAAGTAACAACAGCAAACACAAATGAACCATAACACTGTTTTTCCTAATATTTAAAACATTGAAATAAATTTACTTTGCTATCTACAGATACAAGATTCTATCTGCTATTTTCATTCTCTTAAGAATCCTTTCATCCACCTAAAACATTATAACTGTGCTAGAGTACGACCTGGTTTCTAGGTGGTGAAAAAAAAGGTGTAGAAATTTATTTTCAATCTATTTCATTAATTCTCTAAACCAATATCATTTCTAGAAGAATCTAATAAAAATACTAAATCTAGCATTTCATAAACTCTGAACTTTTAACATTCACATAGCAGTCAAACTAAGATTTATTTAACTAGCATAGTAAAATAAAATAACATAGAACCTGTTGAGGACAGATGACAATAGCTTTAGGAGGTCGTTCCTCCCTACCAATCTCCTGGAGAGCGCTCAAACAACGCTTCCTCAGGACCCTCGAGGCTGTTCCTGGTCTTCTTGGCTGAGAACTAGTGGAGAATGCAAACAGTAGAACCCTTTGTCAACTGACTAGTTCAATACCTCAATAAAACACTCTGCTTTCAATAGTATAATCTTCAGCTTAAAAGCTGCACTAGATCAATCAGCAGTTATCCCCTCAAACACTTTCCAAATTTTCCTTCCATTGAATTTCTCTGAAGAACATTCATTCAACCTGAATGATCACTTCTCTAGAATGAGTAGCCTCAGCTCTCTTCAACGGGAATTTTTATAAAGATTGCCTAGGTCTTTTGGGTCAGTTTTTATTAATTGAGCCACCTGCTCTGATTCCACTTTCTTGGGGAATCATGACCCCAAATGTAGGGAGGTTGCCACCTATAACAATTGGAAGTGGTTTGAGGATGCTGGCACATGTCAGTTTGCTCTCCACCCAGTCTCCTCCACCAATTTGACCAGTAAACACTCTTTTAATAGCTCTCCTAAGCTGTTGTCTCCTCCTTTATTTATTTATAAATAAAATATTTAGAATTTGCATTAAATATCATTGACCCTACTGAGTCATCAATTACAACTTATCATAAAATTTAACATATTGTCCTCAAATAATATAATTTTTTTTTTGCAAAATTGGGGTATATGACACTCACCATCCCTTGTCTAGGCTTGTTTGACCTGAAAGGGTTAGTAAGCTAGACTAGGCATGTTTGATCCGAAAATGATTAGTATGTTTGGCTAGGCTTGTTTGGCCCAAAATGGTTAGTAATCCAAACAAGGCTTGTTTGCTTGCCAGGTAGATCCATTTGTTTGGATAGGCTTGTTTGTTCTAAAAGGGTTAGTAAGTTAGATAAACGTCCAAGTGGATCCACCAAAGAACCAACCGTGATGCTGATTCAGATGTCCTAAGGGAAAGACGGTGAGTTGATGCCAACATTTCTATGCTGATGTAGATGACGTGGTTCCATCACACTGTTTCGATGCCAACATTTCTATGCTAATGTAGACGATGTGGTTTTGACACTTTGTGTTGATGCCAACATTTTTATGTTGATGAAGACGATGTGGCTCCAACACTCTGTGTTGATTCCAACATTTATGTGGTGCTGCTAATGATGTTGTTCCAACATTTCTATGCTGACGGTGATAATGTTGTTCCAACATTTCTATGTTGCCGACGATAATGATGTTGTCACAACATTCTATGCTGCTGCTGCTGATGTTCTAACATCTATATGTTGATGGTGCAGATGATGATCGAGCATTTTTTTTGTTGATGATGTTGCTTTAGCACTAACATGCTAATGATGTTGTTGTTCCAGTATTCAGATATTGATGTTGAAGATGATGATGTTCCAGTATCCACATATTGATGATGTTTCAGATGATGATGATGTACCAATACTCACATACTGATGACGATGATGATTTCCTAGTACTCACATACTGATGACGATGATGATGTCCCAATATCCACCTACTAATGATGTTCCAGATGATGATGATATCGCAGTACTCACATATTGATGACGATGATGATGGCCCAATATCCACTTACTGATGATGTTGATGTTGATGATGATTCAACGTTTCCATGATGATGATGATGATGTTGATATTGATGCAGTTCCATATTTATGATGAAGATATATGATGTTGTTCCAAAACTTACTATGACATATAGAGATTGACCAGTCAGTTGTATAGTTGTTGTTGTGGTTGTTTCTAATGATGTAGAATACCTTCGTAGTTAAGAGGGAGTGTTAAAATAATGTAACTTCATAAGATATTATATTTGCATTATTGTTATTCATCCATTATGAGATGTCCTTGATGCATTTTTCTCACAAAAGTCATGAGATAAAATCTATATTGTAAGTTCGAGGCAATAGTACCCACAAAAGTATTGTATAAATATTGTTTTGAGTTCTTCTAGGTAGGTCGGCCCTAATTAGAGAACCTGGTCGACCTAGTTAGGTCATTAAGTCACTCACCTGATGAATATAATTAGGTGAGGCACCTCCTTCATTTCTACACACTTTCACTCAAGCAAGTTTACTAGAGAGAGAAGAAGAAGTGTGTTAGAGAGAAGAGGAGTTGTCTTCAGGTTTTACACTGTCTTAGTTGAGTTCTATATTGAGGAAGTTTTGTAGGGTTTTCTCCCTTGTGGTTTCCCCATGAAAAATCTTGTGTTATTTATGTTGTTATGCTTATTGTTCTTTCGGTGATCCTACTATTGTAAATTGTTTTAGAATGTCATCTAAACAATTTAGAAAACTTAACACTATATTCACCAACAAGAGACTTTAAACCTTAGAAGCAAAACGATTCTCACACTGGGTCCAATCTTACCTTTATAGTGATGTGTGAAACCTAAACCAGCTTAGATCCAAATCCTAGGCTCTATCCAGCGCCAAGAGGGATCAAATCTCCTGAGGTGCAAACCTCTCCTCGATTAGCTCCTTGCATGCAATACCTGAGAAGAGGTTTGCACCTTAGGAGATTTGATCCCTCATAGAGCCTAAGATTTGGATCTAGGCTGATTCCAGTCATGGACGATGACACAAAATTAGAGTTTGATCAGCATTAAAAAAACAAGTTAACTTGAAAACATAGATACAATTCTCAATGAAACAAAATAAATGACACAAAATACAAATAATATTTATATAATTAAAATGCTAACTATAAATCTAAACCAAAAACTGAACATTGACCATAACTACAAATAACATATAATACTTATGTAACTAAAGAGCAGCAATCCTTATTTACTGGACAGACTTTCCCTCGGGAGGAAAGCCTGTCAAATGGACACCGTCGGATCTCGATCCGGTGCCCATTTGACACGCTCCCCTCCGAGAGAAAGTCTATTCAGTATATAAGGCGCTCCATTAAAGAGCTAAACATGAATCTCAAACAAAAACCTAAAATCGACCATAACTATGCATATTATTAAAAAAACAATACGCATAGCCATGGCTATAATTGGAAGGTATATGTCTTCGTGAGACGAATGTGACCCAAAACATATTCAAATTCAGTGTACATCTATTTCAAGTTGCATGGAAGTGAATTGAATTGATGCGGATGACTGAGAGGAATAGAACACAACACTGATACCAGTTGCTTGCTGGATTGACGACACTGAAGATTCACTGAAGCCCGTTCTAATATGTTTGTTTTCTACACACGGTATTGTGGTTTCCATGGATTTTTAAATTGTTTTTTGCCTACAATTTTTCTGGTTTGTCTGCTCTACTGATATGGGTATTGTGAGGAATTTAGTTATGTGTTCTGGGTTTTGATATTGAGAACCACCTGCGGGCTCAAAGAAGCTATGAAATGAGAAAACTGAACTAAATTAGGAATATTGAAGCTTTTGGATTACTGTATTGGAAATTCAAAATCCTCTCAAATTAGGTTGCCAAGCGTAACGTTTTTATTTTATACCCAATTGTTAAGAGGTGTACGTGATTGCCTGTAGCTTCTAATTTCAGCACAAAAAATTCAGTGTTTATGCATATGTTTTAAATCATAGAAAGCTTCGACTGTTATGTTGTTCACCCATTGGCAGAGTAGTTTCTTTTTGTCTATCTCTTGTTGATTAAAGGGGCTGGAAGTAGTTTCTTCAGCCCCATAAATTTGCAATTAATTTGTCTGTGAAATATGCAATTAATTTGTTTGATTCGTGGGACAGCCAGCTTGACCATCTATTGAACCTCGTGTCTTAACATTATGGCAATAGGAGTAGCATATTAGTTGGCAGCCGACCAAATTGCAGGGATTTCAAGGCTGGATGAGTGTATGCTGTGATGGATCCATGGCGCTGGCAGCAACTCAGAGTTTTAAAAAATGCATTATTTTTTTGGTATTGTTTTTTTAGCAATCGGTTCAATGGTATAATTGATACATACTTATTTTTCTTTTGTTATAAATGTTACAAACAAAGTTAATTGATTAAGACACAGTTTTTTTTGGTTACAAATGTTCAAAGTTATTTTTTTTGTTACAAACGTTACGAATTATGATTAGACAAATGTTACAATATCTTTGTCATACAAGATTAGACAAACGTTACAAGA
Source organism: Pseudotsuga menziesii (assembly GCA_001517045.1). Classification (NCBI taxonomy): domain Eukaryota; kingdom Viridiplantae; phylum Streptophyta; class Pinopsida; order Pinales; family Pinaceae; genus Pseudotsuga; species Pseudotsuga menziesii. Next base: position 61,543 of record LPNX010158434.1, on the reverse strand, counting down.
TCTCCCTCATATTAATAGCTGACATAATATAGACAAAGGTTACAAGATCTTTAGACAAACTTTACAAGATCTCACTCATATTAATAGCCGACACAAAGGTTACAACATCTCCCTCATACTTGCAATATTATTTTTGACCGACATAATATGGACAAACGTTACCAGAACTCTCTCATACGGACTGTAGAGCACCTCTCAACGCAATAAGCTCACAATGAATTATACATGAATATAAAAAACAAGCAAAAACATAACATGCTCATAAGGGACTATACATGCTCTCCATATTCTTGAAAGCATAACATAATTAGAACAAACATACCGGGCTCAAAAAGGGTTACACATGATTTCCATATTTTTTAAAATGCAACTAGAAATGTTCTCCATATTCTTGAAAGCATAACATAATTAGAACAAACATACCGGGCTCACAAGGGGTTACACATGATTTCCATATTTTTGAGCCGAGAGGCTCTCTACAGCCCAGTATGGGGGAGATCTTGTAACGTTACGTAACGTTGTCACGTTACGTAACGTTGTAACTTTACATAATGTTATGTCGGCTATAAAAAAAAATGACTAACTACTAGCTTCCCATAACGTGACTGCTAGAGGATAGAACTACAGCACCTAAGAGAAATAAATTCGTTTGAGTAAACTTAATAACATACTTGCTGAATCGTCACAGGAAGGATTGGCTGTTGGAAGAACATTTGCTCTCTTCAAGAACTATCAAATCGATGGCAACAAGGAAATGATTGCGATTGGAATGATGAATGTTGTGGGTTCATGCACTTCCTGTTATGTTTCAACAGGTCTTTTTCTCTTTCCTTCAATCTTATCAGTTGCAGACAGAAATGATCTGGATTGAAATTATTACTAACCCGTTCAATTTTTCTCTTTGAAGTAGGTGTTAAAGTGTTATTCGGCTCTGTACAAATGCCATAACTGTTGCTGATGAATGTTTGTGTGATGGTTTGCAGGTGCCTTCTCCAGATCAGCGGTGAATTTCAATGCGGGATGCAAAACAACAGCCTCAAATGTAGTAATGGCTATTGCCATGATGCTCACGCTTCTGTTTCTAACTCCTCTTTTCTATTACACCCCAAATGCGGTTCTGTCGGCCATTATCGCCTCGGCAATGCTGGGTCTAATCGATATCCATGCCGCCATTCATCTATGGAAGGTGGACAAGATCGACTTCTTCGTGTTCTTGGGAGGTTCATTGGGCGTTGTTTTTGCCAGTGTTGAAATTGGCTTGATCACAGCGGTAAGGTTACACATTTATAGTTATGCTCAAAAAGTTTTGAATGAATTTGGTCTATTGAAAACCATTACATCAAGTTATAAGGTTGCCGTTTTAAATGATTGGAATTGCAGCTTTCTGCAAATTTCAAACCAAAGTAATGTAATTATTTGATGCTTAGCCCATACGCATAGGATTAATTGGATCGGCTTAACTAAAAATTGGGTGGTTTGTCAGGAAAAATCTAATCAATTTGTATAAGAGTTTGGATCAGCTTAACTAAAAATTGTGTGGTTGTTTTGAAAAAAATCTAATCAATTTCAATTATTAAATTGGAGGTATCCATCTCATTGGTAAGATTGTTGATGCACATCATGAGGCCTCATACTGCAGTTCTGCAGTTCTGGGCAACATTCCTGGAACGACTGTGTACAGAAGCACAGAGCAATACCGTAATGCAGACAGAGTTCAGGGTATTCTCATACTGAGCATAGATTCTCCAATTTTTTTCGCCAACTCCAGCTATCTGCAAGAAAGGTTTGCTTTCTATCGATATCTACCCATTTCTCAAAATTTGTGAAGGCTTGATTTCGAATTTGTTTTCTGGAGTCTTTTGGGTTTCGAAGTTAAAGATGAATATATTCTTCTTCTTTTTTGACATGGGAAAACATGAGGCGAGGTTTTCCAATTTTTGAAGGGTGACAAGAAGGCATTATGATCTGTGAAAACTCTAATTAATTTCGTAATTGCGAAATTGTTTAATTCTCTCTGGTTTTGAGGATGACAGGATAATTAGATGGATCGAAGATGAAAACCAAAGGCATGATCAAACTCTCTGCTACATAGTCCTGGACATGGCTCGTGAGTATTTTCTGTATCAACCTTGATTTTGATTATTGTTGCAACCTCATCAAATAAATGATTATCCATTTGCTAACGTCGTACCATTAATAAATATTCCTCCCAGCTGTGACCAACATCGATACAAGCGGAATCAGCGCTCTTGAGGAGACGAAAAAGAAATTGGATCTGCGCAGAAATGGATCTGCAACTGATAAGATTGAAGGAAAGAGAAAAAGACCTGTTGAAACATAACATGAAGTGCATGAACCCACAACATTCATCATTCCAATCGCAATCATTTCCTTGTTGCCATCGGTTTGATAGTTCTTGAAGAGAGCAAATGTTCTTCCAACAGCCAATCCTTCCTGTGACGATTCAGCAAGTATGTTATTAAGTTTACTCAAACGAATTTATTTCTCTTAGGTGCTGTAGTTCTATCCTCCAGGATTCAACCAACTTAAACGATCCATCTCGAGAGCATTACATAAATAATCAAAGAGTAAAGGTGTGTATATAGTCATATTATGAGTGATAAAAAACTAGTACAGATATTTTAATCTAAAATTATATATATGCAAAAACTACGAACGATGGAAAAATATATTTATTAATTATCCCAATAATTTTAACCATATATAATTTAATTATATTTTTCATTTATTAGGTTTTAAGTTTAACCAGATATCTTATTTGAAAGAAAAAAATATAAAAAAATAATATAATTTTAAACTAAAAAAATAAATTTTATACATACAACGAATGTCTCGGTGCGTAGCTTCGCGGAGGCCATAGCAGTCAACAATGTCAGCCATATGACCATGAAAACTAACCTGTTAGAGACATGTTGATTGGACAATTCCATTGTAGTTTGAACTTTGACTTACAGTACAATAGGTATATCCAATACCAGAATAGAGGAAACGTATGAGTTTTATGCTGCACTGCTTCAGCCTTCTACTAATTCAGCTTCAAACCCTAGAGTCCTTACTTATTTGAGAGCTGAAAACAGACATGGATTCTGAAAGTAAGGAGATAAGTATTTATATAAATGCAAAATAACCAGTGATCAATCTACGTTGAAGTTGTTAAAAGTGGTTAAAGTTGATAAAGTTAAGTGTTGAGTCCAGTTGCAGAAAGATGAAGATACAAACATTTTAGTTCATGACATTGATTGGAGAAGAGGGGACACCACAGAAGCAGCTTAAGCGAGAGAGGATAACACCTTTTTAAGAGTGTGATGGCGTCATAGTTGAATTTAAGCTCATGGTTGTATCATCAGTAGAGTTAAGCTAATAGTTGATTTAAAAGATAAAAGTTAATATTAATATAATATTAATATTTCACTAAAGGAAGTTTGCACCTCAAGATATTTGATCCCTCTCGGCGCTTGATAGAGCCTAGGATTTGGATCTACGCTGGTTTAAAATGCAACTAGAAAGGATCCTGAGCTAGGTGTTGGCTTCAAAGCTAGTTTCACTACGTCAGGGGAAGAATATTATTAATAGTTGTGAGCCAGCTTGTTATTCAAGAACAATGCATTCAACATTAATACTTGGACCAATCACTTTTAGTTAGCACCTCACCAATTACTTCGGTATGTTATGTCTCGTGGCCATGAGATTGTCACAACCATGGGGTTTTATTAATACTCACATTTGCTCAGAATTTATTAATAATTTTTGGTTGATTGTTGATGTGTGTCTTCATTTCACCTAATCCTCGTATTCAAAGCTCTTTACAAAGCCACTTAAAAATAAAAAATGTAAGCGCCACTTTTCCTAGGTTGTTTAAAGATATGGTAGTGATTTTCATTAATCACATACCATTTGTCATGTTATTTTCCAAATAACGTTGGGTAACAATGCTACTTACCTAGATACACATATGCTTGTTACTTGACACACTAATTTATTCTAGTGATGGCCTCAGTCATAGCATAATGACACATTAATCTATTATAACACGATTAAGATCCATACACTAATAAATTCATTACTACTAAATAATTAAAATATAAGCTGACACAACATAAACAAGAAGGTCGGTCAAGTCAAATCAACTCTAACTTGAAGGTCTAGAGAATCTATGTCTTTTTTAAACACTCTAGCATGTATTTATACAACCAAGTCATTACAAGAAGCCGAAAGTGAAAGTAATTCAAAGTGAAGAGGGGTGGAGTAGAGTTGCTATCAAATGTTGCTTGATGCCTTCTTTTCATATAAAAGTTAGGATTTAAGGTGAATAGTTACTCAAAGTTGCTTTAGTGCTATATGTTCATCCAACCACTGTACAGGGTCAACACCCTTCAATCGTAGTGAGTTAGTGAAGAGAGTTGAAAATTATATTAAGGTTGAGCTACACCCTTCAATTGTAGTGAGTAAAAAAAGTTGAAAATTATATCAAAGTCAAGGCTTAAAGTAGCGAGCTATGTTGCATTCCCATTAAAAATGCTTGAATGCAAAACAAGATCAGCAAATAGATTTTAGAATCCACTAGGATTGATCATAAAGCACACAATTTAATGTTGTATTGATTCAAATACAATATGTTTTTTACTAGTAATGTTATGTAGTTATGTACAGGATACCACGTGGGGCTTTATGACAGACCCAATGGAAGCCTAGGTTCCATTCCCTGCGGGGAACCATAATATTCTCTTGCGGAAGCTTTTTCCATCCTTTAATATCTCGTGGGACCACGCTGACAATTCTACTTTTCATTGGGCAAATCATTCTCACATCCAATATTAAGGTTGGTCCCAACCTAGGTTTAGTCCTATCGACTGGCCTAGTGATCTACTCCAACTCTAGCTATGTTATGTACAAATACATGATTCTCATAATCTTGAAAAAAAAACACTACCCTAACACCTTGTTACAAATAATATTTAATCACAAGTCACTTTTTTTCATATAAGAATGAAATCATTTATAATCAAATTCTTGGAAAAAAATTATAAAATAAATCATGTTTGATGTGATCCCAAAATGGTTTTAGAGTATGATTTAAAATTGTGTATGATTGGTTTAGAGTTCATTTTTTTTAAATGTAAAGAAATATGTTAATTAGCCAAAACTAAAAAACAACAAGGTATGTTGTAGGGGAGACCTTGTCACGTAAGGTGGGTAATGATAATGCGGCAAGAACAAAAGTTTAAATAAAATTATCATCTATTAAGCACCAAGAGATAAAATCTAAGGTGGATAATTATGACCTGGCAACAACAAAAAATTAAATAAAACTATCATCTATTAAACATCGAGAGATAAAATTATTGAAGGTGTGAATTTACACAATGAAATTATTACACATCAAAATCTTAAGAATATATTATCAAAACCTAAATTAATAACAGAGTAGTCTATTTCTTAGACGTTTTGGACTTTTCGGTGATTTTTTTATCGGAATCCGGGTATTTTTTCTTCCAAAAATTAAATTTTGAAGTGTTTAATTTAAATCACATTTTTGAAAGCACAAATGGATTCAACTAGCTCAAATACCCCAAGAGCACCAAGATTATGCAAGTTTAACAATTATCATATGCTTTTTCAAGAATAAATCTAAAATTTCTACTGTATTATGTGAAAAACAAGCCTGAAAAATGTTGAAAATGTCTACACTACTGCATTAATAACCCCTTTTTTAAAACTTTTTTCCCACTTAAAAAAACATAATTACTTCCTGAATACACATACATTCAAATGATTCCTTTAATTGAATACACATATATACATATAAAAGAATGATTGATTTGGAGATGAATTACTATAAAGCGAGAGGCAAGCATTACAAGGAGGGTATTTAGTTTGAGTGGTTGTAGGATGAAGTGTTATCCTCCTTGCCCAAGTTATATTCTAGCAAGTGACCTATTGAGGAGTTAAATAGTTTGATAACTTGTAACCATTTTTATTAAATAAAATAAAATACATGTAAAAGTATTAATGTAACTAAGTTTGAAACTTATGGATTATTGCATTCTAACATAATATTACATTTAGAAACTTTGTCAGAAGTCATTTTGCTAAACTGTTGTAAATTAAAGTATAAAATAGGAAAGGAAAGTGTTAAAATTTCATATGCTTAGCTAATACATCAGTATTTCATTTCATTTTCATAACAAAAGCATATAAACATGATCACTGAAAGAAATAGTATCACAAGATCAACACAAATTTAT
>LPNX010158434.1:0-55101 GCA_001517045.1 Pseudotsuga menziesii | reverse complement strand
GTTACAATATTTCAACACTCCCCCTTAACGAGAAGGGTATTCTACAACAACATCAACAACAACAATGGTAGGAGAGAGATAGAGGACATCATCAACATCAACAGGGTAACACATCTATAAATCATTGGAATCTTTTCAACATCATATAGTCTTCGTCTTCAATCTTCAACGACAGCAACTCTTTGATCAACATCAACATCTTCAACACTTTGACTTTTCGATCATCAACATCTTCAACACTTTGACCTTTCGATCAGCAACATCTTCAGCACTTTAACCTTTCGATCAGCAACATCTTTCGATCAGCAGCAACATCTTCATCATACTCTGATCTTTCGATTAGAAACATCATTATCATCATAGTCTGATCTTTCGATCAGAAACATCATCATCATCAAAGCATTATTATCATCAAAACATCATCATCATCAAAACATCAACATGATCCTTCCTTTCGGAATTACGGGATCAACATGTCTGTGGTACTCAAACGATCCTTCCTTTCGGAATTATAGGATTTTGGTCTTTACGGAGTTACCAATGATCCTTCCTTTCGGAATTACGGGATCAAGTCTTTACGGTGCTACCAACGATCCTTCCTTTCGAAATTACGGGATTTAGGTCTTTACGAAGTTACCAATGATCCTTCCTTTCAGAATTACAGGATTTAGGTCTTTACGGAGTTACCAATGATCCTTCCTTTCGGAATTACGGGATCATATCTGTGGAACTCAGATAATCCTTCCTCTTGGAATTATGGGATCAACACATCTGTGGAACTCAGACAATCCTTCCTATTGGAATTACGGGATCAACACATCTGTGGAACTCAAACAATCCTTCCTTTTGGAATTACGGGATCAAGTCTTTACGGAGCTACCAATGATCCTTCCTTTCGGAATTACGGGATTTAGGTCTTTACGGAGTTACCAACGATCCTTCCTTTCAGAATTACGGGATCATATATGTGGAACTCAGACAATCCTTCCTCTTGGAATTACGGGATCAACACACGTTCTCAAGTACCAAAGTCACTGGATCATTTATGGACATATGTCCCAGGATGATACAATCCCTCTTCATTCTCGAGGACCGAGGTCCCTGGATCACATTAGGGCAACAACCCAGGGATGATACAATCCCACTACAACATCACTACTCCCCCTTTCGAGGAAGGTATTTCCGAACCACACCAAGCTTGTCTCGAAAGTGTTCGAACTTTACTCGGGACAGAGGCTTTGTAAACACATCAACAACTTGTTCATCGGTACTCACATACTGGAGCTTTATGGCTCCTTTCTGCATCATATCTCGAATGTAGAAATACCTGATTTCTATGTGCTTCGATCTATCGTGGAATACAAAATTCTCTGTCATCTTTATACAACTTTGGTTGTCACATAGAATCATGGTAGTGTCCAACTCTAGGTTGAATAATCCTGACATTAGCTTCCGAAGCCATATGGCTTCACAACTAGCAAAGAAAGCTGCTATATATTCTGCTTCGGTTGTGCGCAAAGCAACACCAGATTGCTTTCTGCTAAACCATGAAATCATAGCAGATCCCAGACTATAACATCCTCTTGATGTGCTTTTTCTGTCTGAGATACTTCCGGCCCAATTTGCATCTTTATAACCATACAATCTATACTCGTGGTTATTGTCATAGTATAGACCAAAGTCTATAGTCCCTTTCAAATATCTCATCACATGTTTTGTAGCTACCAAGTGAACCCGCCTAGGTTGAACTAGATATTGACTTAAGGTGTTTACATCAAAACAAATGTCTGGTCTGGTATTTGTTAAGTACATCAATGACCCAATAATCTGTTTGTAATGAGTCACATCCACTAACTTCGATGAGTCATCAATTAACAACTTCAGGTTGGAATCCATGGGTGTGGCCAAGGCTTTGCATTCCAACATATTGAATCTTTTCAATATCTCAACTACATACTTTCCCTGGTTTAGAAAGATTCCTTCTGAACTTTGCCATACTTCTAGACCTAGGAAATAGTGCATTAACCCAATGTCTTTCATCTCAAATTCTTTTGCAAGTTTATTCTTGCTTTCCATAATCTGTTTCTCATTCCTTGTCAAGAATAAGTCATCCACATATATTAGCAGGATGACAGGTTCCTCTTCAACAACCTTGAGATAAAGGTTAGGATCAACTTTACTCTTGGAAAATCCCATGCTCGACAGGAAACTATCTATTCTTCCATACCAAGCTCGAGGAGCTTGTTTAAGGCCATACAAATCCTTCTTCAACTTGCATACATGAGTATGTCTATCTTCAACTTCAAATCCTTGTGGTTGTTCTATGTATACTTCTTCTTCGATCACGCCATTTAGAAAAGTTGTTTTCACATCCATCTGGTGTAAGTCCCACTCCATCATGGATGCAAGAGCCATAATAGCTCTAATCGAAGTATACCATGCTAATGGGGCAAATGTCTCTTCATAATCAATTCCCTCTTTCTGAGAGAAACCTCTGGCCACAAATCTTGCTTTATACTTCTCGATACTTCCGTCAGCTGCATGCTTTATTTTGTATATCCATTTGGAGGATACTATAATTTTTCCTTTTGGTTTGGGAACTATATCCCATACATCGTTCTTCATTATTGACTGGTATTCTTCAATCATTGCTTCTTCCCATTCTTTCTTCTGTACCGCTTCTTCGTAGTTTGTAGGTTCTTGATCTACAAGATCACACATCAAGGCTACATCGTTGGAAAAAGTCTTAGGTTTCTTTCTTTCCCTTGTGGAACCTTCAGGAGCTCCATATCTTTCTGCCTCTCGTATAATTTCCCTTGTCCAAGCAGGCTTTCTCTTTCTTGATATCTCCATCATAGGAGGTTCTTGTGGTTTTGCCATGTCATGTTCTTCAGGAGCTTCATCTTCAGGGAGACATGTAGTTTCTTCATTTCTGGAAGGTGTCTCTTCTTCATGTACTTCTTCATGTTGGCACTTCCTGGATCTCTTGAGGGTTGCCTCTTCATCGAATTTCATATCTCGACTGATTTCCATGTGATGGAATCCAGGAATGTAAATTCTAAATGCTTTGGATACTTCACAATATCCAACAAATATCCCCTTCTTTCCGGAAGGATCTAATTTGGTTCTTTTCTCTTTTGGTATATGAATATATACTCGACAACCAAATATTTTTAGGTGACTTACCTCGGGTTTCTTTCCCGTGAACATCTCTTCTGGAGTCTTGAATCCAAGAGCACTCTAAGATATTCTATTCTGTACATATACAGCAGTTCTTGCTGCTTCTGCCCATAGATGCATTAGAAGATCTTGATCATAAATCATTGTCTTCACTGCCTCCATGATGGTTCTGTTCTTTCTTTCCACAACCCCATTTTGTTGAGGATTGTAGGGAGTAGTTAGTTCCCTCTTAATTCCAGCATATTTGCAAAAACCTTCAAACTCTTTTGAGGTATACTCTCCTCCATTGTCTGATCGGAGTATCTTTATTTTCTTGTCTGAAAGATTCTCTATCAAGGCTTTGAACTTCTTGAATTTCTCAAACACTTCACTCTTTGCTTTCAAGAAGTATATCCAAGTCTTTCTTGAAAAGTCATCAATAAATGTGAAATAATATTCAAAGCCACTTAAGGATGTAGAATACATTGGACCACATACATCTGAATGAATCAATTCCAACGTACCTTTTGTCTTTGTCTCACTTTTCGGAAATGGATTCTTGATGTTCTTTCCCTTTGCACATCATTTGCAAATGCCTTCATGCTTGATTTTCATGTCTGGTAATCCCGTCACTACTTTGTTCACATTAGGTAGAGCCTTGTAATTAATGTGGACAAGCCTTCTATGCCATAGTTCACTAGGGTCAGTGGACTCATGCACAAAGGTTGTTTCTAAGTGTCCGTTGAGTTTATACAAGCCTCCTTCTTCTTCACCAATGATGATTGCATATTCAATATTCTTTCCTTTGGGCCACATGAGTACTTGACCATCTATGAAAGAAACTATGAATCCTTTCTTATCTAAAGCTGAGATAGAAAGTAAATTCTTCTTTAGACCAGGTACATATAATACATATTTCATCTTCAGGGGATTACCTGAATCAAGTTTGTAACTTGCTTCACCAACTCCTTTGATCAGATATTGATAGTCATCTCCTAGGGATACTTTCTGCAGAGATCTCTTTTCTTCAAGTTTGGACAAAGTTTTCTTTTGTCTTCTCATGTGATTTGAGGCACCACTATCAATAAGCCAAGTGTCTTCTCCAGGTGTTACAGACCCATAGAATGCAGAAAATAGTACATACTCTTCTACATCTTCTTCTCTTGCTTGCTTTCTTGGAGGTCTTTCTTCTTCTTCTTCTTCTTCATCTTCATCTTCCGCTAGATGAGCATGATATCTTTTGGTGTTGTTGATCCTCTTCTTATATTCTTGCTTCTTCATAGGACAATTTCGGGCAATGTGTCCTATCGTATCACAATGAAAACATTGAAAACCAGAGTAGTCTTTATCTGGATGATTTTCTCTTACCCTTTGAATTCTTCTAGGAGGTTGAGGCTCCTTGAAATTTCTTCTCTTGAAATTAGTCTGGCCTTTTCTTCTTTTGGGGTGAGTGGCTAGGTCTTGATCATCTTCTTTTAGTAAGGCTTCTCTATTTTCTACTCTAGTCTCCTCTTGAATGCACTCTTCCCATACCACATCAAACTTCATGCTTTCGTTTTTGGCGCACATCATCTGAATGAAGGACTCCTAGGGTCTAGTGAGACCATTGAGGGCAGTCATAACCATTTCATCTTCATCAAGATTATCTCCAATAGCTTCTAGTTTCTCTTTGATCTGAGAAACCCTTGTGAAGTAATCTTGGATGGATTCTCCATGACTCATCTTGGTGCTCTTCAGTTGAGCTCTTAGATTCATCTTTCTGTTAATGTTCCTTCCCTCATACATTATGGATAGGGCATCAAACATTTATTTTGGAGTCTTCCTGGATGACACTTGAGGGATTAAGTGATCCTTGATGGAGTCGGCAATAATCCTTTGTGTCCTAATCATATCCTTTCTATGCTTCTCCTTGGCTTTAGCTTCTTCAGGTCCTGAAAATTCTTCTTTGACATACTTATCAAGATCATTCTCTTGGAGAATGAGACCAATCCTGTATTTCCATGCTCAGAAATTCTCTATGCGTTCTAGCTTGTCCTCAAGTTTAGTGCTTGGGGCCATCTTGTCAGAAAATCACAAAAATTGAAATTTTGCGGAATGAGAAATTGACCTTACCAGAAGATGCGCTTGAATGAGGTGAGTAGACTAGTGTGCTTGGATTCTGGAGATTTCAACTCTTCACCTTTCAAATCAAACTTGCAAGATTCAGTTTCTGCAGCTTTCTGGTTCAACAGTTTTCTGGTGCAGTTGTCAAACTAGGGTTTGACTTTCCCAGAGACTCACACATCCAAAAACTTTGATTCCAGGCTCAAAATATGCGCTCTAGGAGGGCACAACTTTTTATGAAAGCAGTTTTCAGAAACTCAAAAAATTTCCCGAAACCCTAATTTCTTCCGCGGAGAGAGAGAGAGCTATTTCACCTTGTGAAAGCTGTCCTATTCAGGTTAGCTCTGATACCATGTTAAAATTTCATATGCTTAGCTAATACATTATTATTTCATTTCATTTTCATAACAAAAGCATATAAACAAGATCACTGAAAGAAACAGTATCACAAGATCAACACAGATTTATCCCGGGAAAACCCTAAAGGGAAAAACCAAGCAAAATCTTCCTCAATATAGATGCCCCAAAAGATAAAAGATAAAACCAACAAGGAGATCAAAGCATGATCCTCCTCCTTCTCCATCTACTTCTCTCTTCTCCACTAATGCGCTACACAAGTGAGAGTGTGTTTTCCAAATGAGGAGCGCCACACCTCTATTTATATTCATCCGTTCACTTTAATAATTAAATCCGACATGTAGGCTCGAGTTAATCATGTAGGCTTGATTTACACATGTAGGCTCAAGTAACCACACTGGGCTGCTAATTACCCACCTTTACAATTAGAGGGGACTACCTCATGACTCTTAATAGTTCTTCCGATTAGAAGCATCGGGGTACAAAGTAATACAAGTGGTTCTCCCAGTAGGACCATCGGGGACCACAAAAAGATACATATAGAATATTCTTTGAAGTTACAATATTTCAACAAAAAGATCACAATAATTCACTTCCAACAACCATTGTAGGGAAACGTATTGGCCAAAAAAACATATCTAAAATTCTACTTTTATAGTAGTATTACAACAATAAAATCATCCCCTTATATTCTACCTTTGATGTTAAAGTATAATTTTATTAACTTAGCCAAATGGGTTTTGTACAAAGTATTTTTTTATAGTTATGTTTTCATATATTCTTTAAATGTAAAAACACTAAATGGTATAATTTTATTAACTTAGGCTTCTTGTGAATATGTAAGAAGGTTAAACATTTCATCCATTAATCCTTAGTTGTATTTGAATTTTAGGTACGCCATGGTAAATAGATTTAATGGGTATGTAACTAGGTCTCAACTTGTCTATTAGGTCTAACCCAAGTGATTGTAGGATGGGGTGTTATTCTCCCCACCTAGTTTCTATTCCTGTAAGTGACATGTTGAGCTCATAATTAGTTTTGTTGTAATGACTTTGAGCCTTGTTGTGGCATTGTTCCTTGAATAATCTAGGGTTTACAACATGTACCCCAAATCTAATGAAGCACCTCCCAAACATGGTGTAAATATTTTCAAAGTAACCCAAAAACCTAAAATTCCCTCTTTATGAGGAAAGTGTTTACACCAAAACCTATTGACTCCCTTTTCATCTCCAACAAATTTGTTATCTGCAAATTAGTACTTCATATGGTCTCAAAATCAGCCAATGTCATCTACAACAAGATTGTTATCGTATTATCACAACATCTTGATCATCTAATGAATAATGACCACATGTGAGTACAAAAGAATATTTCCTTAGAGAAAAATATAGTTTCCAACCTCCTTCATCCTTATAATCATGGGTCAACATCAAAGGAGACCACATCAAAATATCCTCAAAATAACCCACAAAGATAAGCATTTCTCCATGTGAGATTAAGACAAGTGAATCACATTTATCAAAGTCACAAAGATATAGACACATATAAATCAACTCCTCAATCCTGGAATACAAATATCATGGTGTTGATAACAACCTATGCAAGGCCATCATCATCCTGTCAAGATGAGAATCCCTCTCATGCACCATAAATCCTATGGGAAATAAACCATCAACCTCAACTCAATCAACTCCCTCATCTTGAGATAATCTTGAAGCAAGATTATCGTCATGGTCAGTTTCCTATGTCTAAGAAAATCCAGAATCCTTGGCTCTATACTCTATAATATTTCCATCAATTACAAATCTAGAATTAATCTCGACAACATCCTCCACCGAGGAATCACACCTCTCCTTCAATGAACAAAGTGTCACAGATGGAAGAAACAAACGTTATAGGATTAGCATATCTCCTAGGAGGTACACTTACTCTTATATTCCCCCAAGCCTTTAAATATTGAACATTAACAATCTTCAAATTCTCCTCAACCACTGAAGGAGAATTTTATGCGGTGAGAGATATCAATCCTCATCAAGATGAGAATCAATTAGAGTATATATGATCAAATATTTACTTCACTCTATGACCTCTTGCTATGCATGTTGTAATTTTTGTGTGAGCCATCTCAACCTCTCACAATTTGGAGTAAGTGAGATCTCTCCTTTAGGCCCTTTGAATTTGACTCATCTCAAATATTTGAATCTAATTAATCTCAAGTCTCTAAAACAACAACCTCTACATCCTCCTCAATCACTGAAGGAGAATCTTGTGAACTAGAAGATCACACATCCTCAAAAAATATCACACTTATGCTCACCATAGTCTCCCATTATGCCAAAATAATGATCTTGTAAGTTGTAGAAGTATCACTATATCCATTACAAGATGTAATCACAACATATTGAACCTTGGAATAAATTGCTAAATCCATAACATGTTATGAACCTATCTCCATGGAATCCCACCATGCATGCTATACGTGTGCCTCAAAACTAGAAAGCTTTGTGGCCACTCACTGGAATGTACAAGTGCCATTGAATTAGCAAGTAAGATGTAAAGGGAAACCCTCTCTCAATCCTCTATCCAAATTCCCTAGATTAGCTATGATATGGATTATTTGGAGAATGAAATGAAGACAACAATATAAAATGGTAATACACATGAATATTTTGTAGAAAGCACAGTAGTATAATAAAACATGAATTCTAATAATTAATGGAATAAAAAAACACTGTAAACTGCAAAGCAATACAAACTAGCTCTAGATGGTGGTAGCTTATCTCTAAAAGGAGATGTGTCAGCCACACTCATTTGCAAGAGTTGATTTACAATGAGGCCAAAGTGGAATTTCAACATAAAACATCAATGAGAAAACCCTAAACATCCAAAACCCCGACCCTAGAAGATGAAACACCAAAAATTTTGTAAGCCATGTTGTGGGTAGTTGATATGTCAACTTTGTTGGGGGCATAACTTTTGCATATGATCTCTGTTTAGGGCGCTTGGTAATCCATTAGAAAGGGCTAGCTGATAAGTACATATTCTGAATAGCTTGGTAAATATTGTGTGTTGTCATGCCAAAAAATGTCATTTAGGGCCTCAAAACAAACCTAGAAGTTCAGGACCTGAAAAAACCGTAAACAACTACTAAGATGGAAAATTATGTTTTAAGCCAATGGACTAGGAAGGTGCCCACCTATGCCCATTTGGATAAATCTAACTACAATCACTGGTGGTGCACTATTGTCTCTCAAAATCAAGTATCCACTATACATTTTTCATATAGGACACTGAAAGAATATGCTTCTTCAAACTAGGAACAAAAAAACAAATTCCAACTAAAAAATTCTCCTAAATGCATTTGAAAGGAAATGAATTCAAATCATCTCATATGATAAGTGGCATAATCACCAAGCTCCAAAATCATGCCTCCCTTTTCTTTCTAGAATCTATTGAATAATGATTTATCATATGTCACATGCAATATCCTCTAGATTATCTCACACACTAAAAAAAAGGATGTTATTCAATAATCACATAAATCTACCACTTTATACTGACTACCACTAAAACAAATTAACCACATATCAAAAGTCATCTTAGGCATCATACCAGCTGAAAATGCATCCATAAAATCCATCAACATAATAGATCTATCATCTTTCATCATGACAGAAACCCCTCAAAACATATCATAAGTAAAAGTGCTCATCTCAAGCACAAATCATCAATGAATGAAGAAGCCAACCCTCTTTCTTGAGTCTAAGTTCTATTTTAGTGACCTCAACTAGATAAAGCACCTATGCTAGGTAAACTCCAACTGAAATATAAACTCCATCTTACTCAATAGTGATCTCAACCATCACAAGCTCTGATACCATGTTCAAATTTCATACACTTGAGCAATTAATATAAAACTGAAATTTCAGCTTCTTCCTAGAAAGTTTCTTGGATCTTAGTAAAACAACAACAAAAATATCACAATAATCTACTTCAAACAACCCCAAACTTCACGACAACCCAAGGAGAAGAGATATTGAACAATCAGATAAGTTTCAACCCCTTCTAAGGCAACTTATCATCCAAAACTAGATTTGAAAATGTACTTTTATAGTAGTAATTACAACAATATAACAACAATAAAATTAACACCTTATATTCTTCCTTCAATGTCAAAACACACAACACTTTTCCCCTTTACTTATGTCAAATCAACAAGACAAATAGTTGTAAATAACAACGCATGAATAACATAAATAGTCGAAATTCGAATATGGAAATTGCACAATATATGGATAGTTAAAAAATTCATATATAAGCTCAAAATGAAGTACACTTTCATACCATTGCCTTCTCTTAAGGTTAGTACAAAATCTTTAATATCCAAAAATACCTAGCTAGGGTAAATCACCAAACCGTAGCTTAACCAAGAAGATACAAATGCAATAATCACCCTAAAACAACCTCCAAGTCAAGACATCCTCCTCTTCTCTTTTTATTCACCAATCCACCCTAGGGTTCAATCACAAAAGCCTAATATCCAATATTCAAGGGTTAAGACCTCACCCTAGAACTCCAAGATGCTCCAATAAACTCCAAGAAGAGCAATAAACCCTAGTGCCTCGAGAGATAAAATGGATGCAAGTGAAGTTTAAGAGAAACAGAGAGGTTAGTGTGCACTCCTCTCGTAGTCACATGTATACATAAGAGTGAATAACAATGAATACACAAGATATGTTGATGGAAATTCTATTTTCTTCCTATATTTATATGAGAGCTAAGGGAGGCGAACAATACCATGTGGGAAAAATCCCTTAGAAGCAACCTACATGAGCCTTGTAGGTCAACATAAGTGAGACATCCACTCTAAGGTGCATGTGTTGTGCTCCAAGGTAATGGTGTACACAAAAAGGGCCCCAAGATGACATAGCTACACAAATTAAGTTTACATGATTTTGTCACAAGTCTCCATGGAATCTATTAATTCTCCTATTTAATATACTCCACTGGGTCAGCTACCTCATGTAAGGATATTGCCAAATCCCTAGGTTTCTCTGAGCCATATCCAATCCTTTGAACAAGAATCCAAGCTACATATGCCAACAAGGGTTTGAATCCCTCCTCCAATCATTGCAAAACACTCATGATCCATTGCAGGGTATTCTTCTATCAAGTGGCTCCTCCATGGGGTCCTAATGAAGGGTGTCCACCAAACTACTAACATATATGCAATGCTTAAGGGAAGAACACAAGACTAACACCATCATGAGGTCAAGCATCTACTAAGAAAGTTATCTCTGCATAGCCATCATGGACCGTCTCTCATGATGCAATCTATCTTGGACCATCCAAGGGTAGAACATACACCATGTACCACAAATATCATGAAACGCCCTGAAACATGGTGTAAATATTTTTGGAGAAATTTGAAAAACTAATATACTCAACAAATTAGTTGAAGTTTAAAGGAAAAGAAAGATAATAAAAAATAGATAAAAATGAAAAATGAATAAAATGGATTATGTTGTAGGTGAATGAAGAAGGATGCCTCTTTTTCATGTGGCCAATTTAGGAGGGAACTTTGATTCTAGCGGTGGCCAATTTATTATGGAGTAGCCCCTTAAATCTCTAGTGATCCATCTTCAAGTGGACACACGAAGAGAAAATATCAAATGTTGCTCAAAGTTGGGCCTCATTTAGATTTAGCAAATTATGGCCTTTTGTTGATACACTTGTGGATTGGTTAAAATCCAAATGGGTTTTGTACACAGTTTTTTTTTATAGTTATGTTTTCATATATTCTTTAAATCTAAAACACTAAATGGTATAATTTTATTAACTTAGCCAAATGGGTTTTGTACAAAGTATTTTTTTATAGTTATGTTTTCATATATTCTTTAAATGTAAAAACACTAAATGGTAAAATTTTATTAACTTAGGCTTCTTGTGAATATGTAAGAAGGTTAAACATTTCATCCATTAATCCTTCGTTGTATTTGAATTTTAGGTACACCATGGTAAATAGATTTAATGGGTATGTAAGTAGGTGTCTACTTGTCAATTAGGTCTAACCCAAGTGATTGTAGGATGGAGTGTTATTCTCCC
Organism: Pseudotsuga menziesii; assembly: GCA_001517045.1. NCBI lineage: Eukaryota > Viridiplantae > Streptophyta > Pinopsida > Pinales > Pinaceae > Pseudotsuga > Pseudotsuga menziesii. The sequence goes on along the minus strand of LPNX010158434.1, from coordinate 43,377 downwards.
CACCTAGTTTCTATTCCTGTAAGTGACATGTTGAGCCCATAATTAGTTTTGTTGTAATGACTTTGAGCCTTGTTGTGGCCTTGTTCCTTGAATAATCTAGGGTTTACTCTCTGTATAATCCTCTAAATGAGAGGAATTGCCCGAGGTTTTTCCCCATGACATTTACCTGTTAAAAAAAACTCGACTACATCTCAACTTGCAGCATACCATTATACTTGTCAAAATAATAAAAAAGAACAAACTAAGCAAATGAAGATAAACTATGGAAACCCATTTCTCAAAACTAGGCCTCATATTGATAAGTAAACACTTTGCATAAACTCAACAAAGTTTGTAACCTTGTAGTTTTACGCCTTTAGTGTAGTTATACTAGATCACAACTTATAAAAATATGATATTTTACCTTAAATAATTAGTGTGAAAGGATATGACCCAAGAAAACAAATCAAACAAAGATGAAAAGTATGATGTATCTAATAACCAATTTTTGAAATTCAAATACTCCATGTGTTGAATTCAAGAGTTTTCACAGTTAGGTTAAAGCTTAAGTAAGAATAACCAAACAAGTAATATAAAACACCTTTTCATTTTTAATCAACGAGCAAATGGGGGCTTGATTCATTAAGAGGTTGATGATGGAGCATTAATCCATCATTTTCAATTGGATATTATTTTGATCTTCATGATTTCCATGCTCCAAATTTAGAAGACTCTCAATGAAACTTGGAATTGCTAAAACCATGGTTTTGAAAACACTTTTAATAGACATGATTAACATAATGTTGGGGACGAACGATTTCTTTCTCTTGAGAAATGAAGCAAGCTTTAAATGGTTGCTCATTTCTAGAAAACAAACAAAAAATGAGCTAGATGTTTCACTATTCTCACTTGGATAAATTTCTCAACGAATGGTTTTATTGTTGTAAAGGACATATTCCATTAATTTGTACCATAATCATTTGAATCATACTTACTCAACACAACGGAAATAACCTTAAGACACAACAATCCCAAGTCTTTCATTCCACCATGAAATAATGGTAGTATCCTATATGATTCATAGTGACCTTTTTAATGTGAGCTCCGCTGGCAGCCAACATGGGTGATGCCAATATATTCTCAACAACATTGTAGCAAGTCCTTTTCAAAATTGAATAAAGCACCAAATTTTTTGAGATTTGTTATATTCCTTTTATCACTATTTTTACATTTTCAAACATTATTGATTTCCAATCACATTGAATTTCAAAGGTCTTGAAAATAAAGATATCAACTATACTGCTATAATTATGCCTATAGGCGTTTATATCTTCCATTTTGGGATTCATTGAGCAAATTAACAAGATTAACCCGGGTGTAACAAGTGTACAATCGTGATTCATTTCATGGTCATCTAGATTGTTATGCTTAAATGCATCTTGATTAATATTTAAATGAGCTTAGTTAAATGGTTAACTAGAACCATTTTACTAAGCTCATTTAAAGCTTAGTTAAATGGTTAACAAGAACCATTTAATTATAATATTTGTCTATGGTTGTATGCTTACACATTTTTTTGTATTTTCAATTGATGCTTTAAATTTATTTAAGTCTGGATGGCTTCAAAAATGTCCAGTGGCCTATCGGTTTTCACTAGCCTCAAGTTAAGTAGTTGTGCTAATTACCATATGAGTAAATGACTTTTTAATATAGAGATACAAACATTGTTTAATTGTGGAGAGCATATTCAAAGACCAAACAAAATAGGTATACCTCTAATCTTTCTAGTTGTGGTGTCTTTCTTTCTCTTCCCGGCATCTATCAGTAACTCTGTAATCCATGTTCTTATATATGTGCTTTATTTTTGTATGCACTTTATATTATGCATCGTTGGCCACTCATAAATAGCGTGGTTAGCAGTAAGATATTTTTGTTAACTCATTTTTGTCCAAATACAAGATCTTATTAAATATTAAAAAAAAAACTATTGGAATTTCAAATATCATCCAAGATTGCAAAATCGAATGCATAGGCATATTTTAGAGGTTGAATCCATTTATGAATTTAAAATGTAATTTAAGAAATGAAAAATTGCAATTTAACTAAAATTATATAACCAGATTCAAGTAACCATTACCAAAAACAATCCAAAGCATATAAATATTAACCTACTCCTTGTAACTTTTCATAAAAAAAAAATAACGCAAATGACAAGCTTCCATTTATAAAATCACCATACTTTGATGCTTGTGTCAAAAAAACACAAAGAAAACATAATTGGCAAGCACAACATATGGACTAGGGTTTCATTGCCTCTTCTAGGATTATTCGAATCCTTCAATTGAATGATTACAAATATTTACTAATCAAGATTAAATTGCATCCAATTCTATCTTTCCTTCCTTCGTGGGCCTCAAGGACCAGGTTTCTCAAAGATTTAAAAAAACCACATAACCTATTCTTGGAGAATATATCCCATAACAGTAATAGATCTATAAGAGCCTTACTTTGGCATTATTTTTGAAAAACAAATTTAGAAGATCCTTGTTCATAACACTCCATGCTTAGCTTAACATCATATATCACTCCAATTTTATAGACCACAAACAAGAGCAAGGAACTCCAAAACATATACAATAGGTTATTCTTCCTGCACAAAGTGGGTTGTTAAAGCATGCACCTTTCTTTTAGCTACTTTATTTGTCTAGACTTTTGTTAGGTTAGTTTACAAAAAGTTGATTTTCTCCCACCATCGTTAATGCATATCAATCATATGAAGAACAAAATGCATGACAAGAAAAAAGATCCTTAATATCTAGCCTAGAAATATTAATAGAATCTTTTAATATTCCATATCTAGCTTAGAAATATTTTCTTTGATAATTTGGAAATAAAATTTGATAAAAATATATATTTTAAGGTGTATTTGGCATTGATTTCTTGATATCTTTAGATCCTTCAAAATTTCAAAATTTTAGTATGATGTTTTCAAACAAAACATTATAAAAAAAAGTTGGAAATGTTGTTAGGTAATAGCATGTTCTAGTGATTCAATTATCTACCTCATCAAATCAGCGATTTTAACTTAAAACATTAATATAGTGACACAATAAAAGACAAATCTATACATACATACAAGCATGCATACACAAGTATATAAACAAAAAAAATACCTTCCAAGCATGAAATTAAACAACATGCATCTTGTTTTAATACTTATGTATATTATCTTTGAGCCAAAGAGGTGCGCATTCTACAACCCAGTAGGGGGAGATGTGTAAGTCCTTTCATGTTCATCCTAGCGCTAACACACATCCTTTATAATAATAATAAAAATGTCGTAAAAAATAAACATGCCAGCTCAATTTAGATTTAAAATATGTTTTAGAACCACATAAAAGACTACAGATTAAAATCATAAACATTCAGTTCACATTTGATCAACATTTCCACTCTAAAAAAGGGGTTTGCACTTAGAGAGATTTGATCCCTTTGGACCTTTGGTAAATCCCTTTTAAAATGGAGCTATACTGGTAACTAAATCCTTCTCTTGCTTATAATTAGTTAAATGTTTATTCCTTAAATAAAACATGTTAACCAATCTAATAAATATTATATCTCAATTATTCAGTTTAAGAAAACATATACCTGCTATAATAAAATAGGTCAAAAAGATAAACCTTGTGTTTAAGGTACTCAATGGATGAGAACATCCAAAAAGACCTTAAAAATCGACTTAGGAACTATACTTCAAATAAATGTCCAGAGATAATAGAGTTCGAAGACGAAGCCCCGCGAAAGATCCATAAGTCAGGAAAGTAAAGAAGATAAATATTGCTATTACGAGCAAGGAAAGATCGATTGTGTTGCAGAGCATTTAAAGCAGTTACAGCAGGCTTGATGACCATTGGATCTCGAGCAGCTCAAGATCCAACGATAATCAAACTTGCTGCAACCGCATTAAATGCTCTGCAGCTCAATGGATAACTCTTGCCTTACAAACAACCCTATAATTTTTGACATTAGTCTTGATTGTTCCTATGAAGAAATAACACAGTTCAAGCGATAACTGTAAGAGTTTAAAGACATCTTTACATCGACATATGATGCCTTAAGGAGTACGAAAACAATATTATACAGCATATCATATCTTTGAAAGCTAAGAGATTAAAGTTTTCAAAATCACTCAACGTGGGTATGATCATGGGTGTCCATTTAGAGCAGTGTTATAAATCTAAAACTAATTGCGTTTTCCCCCACTCTGCAGTCAAAACCATTTTTGGCACATAATACAAGCTGAGTTGACCTGTTGGCGATTGAATCTCATCGCCACTATTCTCAAATTTCAATCACCAAATATAAATCAAACTTGAGTACCAGCATATCAAACTTTCACCTGCAAGTCCTTGTCGAGTTTTTCTTGGGTTTAAGGGCTTGACTTGCAAGCTCGTCGAAAAACTCCATCGACCTGCAAGTCCTTGTTGAGTTTTTCTTGGGTCCAAGAGCTTGACTTGCAAGCTCATGGACCTGCAAGTCCTTGTTGAGCTTTTCTTGGGTTAAGAGCTTGACTAGCAAGCTCATTGAAAAAATCCATTGACCCTTTACAAAACCCAAACTGGAGAGAACAAAACAGCCATTCTGCTCAAATGTTTTCCACACTTGTCTACCAGGTTTTTGCCAAGTGGAGAGAACAAAAGAGCCATTCTGTTGTAAGTAAATAAGAGCATTATGTTCCTAAAATAAATATACTTACAAAGTTCATTCACTCTATGAGGTGATTCACAATAGCATTGTATTTCGAATGCCCAACCTAAGATGCAACCAATCAATTTTGAACAAATCCTTAAAAAATATATTAAAATATAAAAAATGAATAGCTATATTATATCTCTTTATTCACAACTAAAAATTATACTTTATTAAATAATACATGTCAAGCTGGACAAAAAAAACTGTACTTCATCAAGTATATGTCAAACTGATTTCAAATAAAAACAGACAGCCACATAGTGGCTACAACTCTAATATATCTCATAACAAAAGTGATGCATAAGAAATCAAATAAAAAAGATAGCTATAATATATCTCATAACAAAAGCGCTGCAATAGAATTGGAACTGTCGCTGGATAGAAATGTGGCTAATGTCAGTCTCATGGCTTTAACATTATAGCATAGCCTTTGTAATTAAAAGAAAACAATTGACCAACCGTCAACAAACAAGCGTCAGAGTTCTTGGTTTTGGTTAATAATTAACAGGAAACTAATTGTGTGTACAATCCCATAATTGTTAATTTGTTTATGCAGATTTGCTCTACATAATGTCCATAATAATTGGAAGTCTTACTAATACAGTGACGTGACATTTTGTGATCGGGATTTTGTTCCACATTAAAACTCTCCTTTTAATTGTGGTTTGGGTGTGTGTTTTGTAAATAATCTCACATGCAAAACAAATGTGAGAGTAGTGTTTTATAAAAAGTTTTATCCACATTATAAGCTTTACCAATCCAATAACTAGGTTTGATGTGTAAATTCCCAGGTTGATGTGACAGCATCCTTCCTCACTCTAGTAATCACAAAGTTTCAGTGTTGTGCATTGTGAGCCCCTTCAGCTTGTGGTTGTTATTATATGATGTCCAAAATAATTGCAAATATTTCCTCTTACAACAGTATATTCCATGATTGAGATTTTGTTCATGTTATACAACGCTTTTCCAAAGTTCTACAAAAAAAATGTTGTAACATCTTTGAGATACTGCATGTTCTTGAGCATTTCACATGTTTCTAGCATGCCAAAGTACTTACAGCGACAGTTTTCACAAATAAAATCAGCAGTACACAACTTTGCCCAGATCATGATATGGAAAAATGTGTTTGAGGAGAGTCCTCCCAACGAAGTAATTTAGTAACTACGTGTGAATTGAAAGGCTAGCCATTCACATTGAGAAGTAAAGCAATCCTCATGGACGGAAAGAATCAAGGCTGCAAGGTTTACCAAGGTAGCTAAATCGTCTAAAGGCAAAGCACTTGGCCATCAAATCTGAGAACACAATACAGAGTTGAGTGTGCTATGAAGGCAATTCACAAGCTTGCCGGGCAGCAGTGAATAAGTTGATTTGGAATTGTGCCAATTTTCAATGACCAAGTAAATTTGTTTGGCTCCTACAACTCTCAAATGCTAAAGGTTTTCCTTGTTCGAACAGTACACATAGACAGGCCAGATAGTACATGCAATTGGCCACAACCATCCATGTAAATATTTAACATGGAACACCTTCAATATATTCAATCACCAGAGCTTTTGAAGCTGCAATTGCAACTGCTGCAAAAGCTCCATGCCTGAGCTGAATTTGTTTCCCCGGAGTTATCCAAGATAGGTTGTTGATGAAATGGATTCCTTGACACGGAATACTTAGAGATAATGCTCTGCAAGATGAAAGACCAAAATTAGCCATTAAAGCAAACTCGTGCCTGTCAGAATGCATAAAGAAAAATTGAGATGCCTTCAAAGAGGATAAATACAAATTCGACTCGAAGAAGAGAATTTCTCAAGGAATATATCAAACAATTGAATATAGAACTAGAAGAAACAAAAAGATGCTAGCCATTTATTATGAGGCAAAGAACAGAGTGATTAAGCCAGGTACAGGCCACTATGCAAAGGCTGTTGAAGTTTCCTTTAAGCATGACGGTTACACAGATTCACTTGATTTGTAAGGTTCAGTAAGCAAGCATCTCATGGCATGCTTTAGGAGAATTTTAATAGAACACGTTTTATCATACATATTATACTTCAAATAATTTGCAATAACATGCACTGTAAAGAAATGAATTAAAATACACTTTAAACATAAGATTCTCAAATGTTTGCTTAGAGACATTTAGGAACCTGCATAGTTTAGTCAAGCTTGGTGAAATTCAAGCTTAACATAAATGTTCACACAGGCCGTGGTGTAGCTTGCCTCAGCTCCCTAAGACTTTCCTTTAATTAAGGCAACCTGGCACAAATCTTTATATTTCAAAAGTTCAAAACAGATATTCAATCATTTTGCACAAAATTCTGTTAATGTTCAACTAAATTAGGCTAAATCCTATTCTACCATGATTAAAGCTATCAAAACTCGATTAACTATATAACGTTTAGTATTCTCTTAAAGTGGCAGGTGAGGCATNTTAATGTTCAACTAAATTAGGCTAAATCCTATTCTACCATGATTAAAGCTATCAAAACTCGATTAACTATATAACGTTTAGTATTCTCTTAAAGTGGCAGGGGAGGCATTTGGGAAAAAGTAGCATTGTTTCCACTTATTTTCAGTCTACTCTATTAGGGCTTCTATGAGCAAACTCAAAATCAGATAGCCCATGATAGCGAAAGTCCGTAAGCGACCTGGCTAGTGCAGACCCCCCAACGGCAGTGAAAATGTAGGCTCCTTATGAGCATGGAGTTTCAAGTGATCCCTGAGATTCACCAGCTCAAAATCAAAAAGCTATTGAAGCAATATTATTTGGACTCATCTGAAACATTAGTGGGCCTGTGTGAAGAGAGGCGGATTGGAAAAGAACAATCAGGCCACTTTCTTCATCAGATTTTTTTCTCAAAGCCAATTTAACAAAGATTGCAATAAGAAAACCATATGAAAATAACATGCAACGATATCTGTAAAGAGGACAAACTAAAAAAATGTGCGTTTCTTACTGTATTGGAATCCTAAGAAAATTAAAAAAAGAAAAGGCTTAATAACACTCAATATTTTATTTTTTTCAGGGAAAGTGCTACAAGAATGAAGATTCAACCCTTGCAACACTGCCAAGAGAGCATACTTCCTGGACTAGGTACCAAGTTTGAAGAGTATAGCCAACATGATCATGGTTCATTGCCAAAGGGATCTTGGTTCATTGGTAAGATACTAAGCCATCCACTGGAGATCCATTCTTGTTGCAATCTCCCCTACCAGAATTGAATGTCTAAAAAAGGGAACAAGCCAAGTGCAAGTCCAGGACAATTTTAGTGGGTTTTAGTCCATCCTCCTAACTCAAGCATGTTTCTCAAAACAACACCACACAAAAAGCCTGTGGGACCCGGGTAACTCCTCTGCCAAAATTGTCAAGCAGGTTATAGTCAAGTGGTATATAAAGTGAGCTTCATTCTTCATAAAGACTCCGGTAAAAATGCTTACATGGTAACTATGCTGCCAAAATAGTCAAGCATGTTGTTAAGTGGTAAATTATGCTTTCTTCACAAAGACCCGGGTTCTACCTCCATGGTAACATGTTGCCACGCTAATGTGGGCAATTTTTTGTGTTTATTTGGTCATATATCACAATTTTTTGAGCCTAGGTGGTTTGTCCTAAATAGGAGGACAAGCCCAGGTGCAAATCATCAACAATTTTGGCTGAATGAACACCTTCTAAATGCAGCTCCTTGGCCAAAAGTTTACAGCCTGTAAGATCCTTGCCTAACAAGAAAGCAAACTATACACTATTCTTGACAAAATCACCTGGAATTACACCCAGCCTCATTTATTTGAAAACTCATGCCAAACATATGGGAGAGACCACAGCAAAAACGGAACCCTTACAGACAGCTGAAGACTTTGTCAACATCCTTGGTGAATCATTACCCTGACCCCATTGACACAGATGATCTAGCAGCAAGCTGCAGCACTTATAAGTTATTGTGTAGATGACCCAGGTACAAATCCCAGTGAACAGCGTCCAAGAGAAAAACTTCATCCAAAATCAGGACATGTGCATTCAATAAACCCTTAATTTGAGTCCATGGAACTGTGGACTATGGGCAAGTTAGCACACTTGTTCAAAGGATGGCCCAAGTTTAAATCCCAATCGGCAGGTTACAGTAAAACAAATGTATCCAAAATCAGGAGACGTGCAAAGAATAGCGGAGGGAGTGAGCAAACTGTGGTTTGTGGAATGTGAACTACAGAAATATTAAGTATGTGGGCTATAAACTAGAGAAATTTAAGTATATGGATTGTGAATAGAGACTCGTTGAACTAGTGGAGAACTTGTTGTTAAGGATGAACAGGGTTCAAATCCCAATGCACCAGCTCTAGAAGAAAAGCTGCATTCAAAATTAGGTGATGTGCTTTTAAATAGACACCGAGGAATTGAGCAAATTAGAGTAAGTGGGGCTGTGAACTAGGAGCATTCAATAAACCCTTAATTTGAGTACATGGAGTTGTGAAGTAGGGGCAAGTTGGCACACCTGTTCAAAGGACGACCCAGGTTCAAATCCTAATGGATAGGTTACAGTAAAACAACTGCATCCAAAATCAGGTGATGGGCTAATGGACCCTGCGGGATTGAACAAATTGTAGTCCATGAGCTGTGAACTACAAAATTTTTGAGTCTGTGGGTTGTAAACTACAGAAAATTGAGTCTGTGGGCTGTGAACTAGAGACTAGTTGGAGCACATGCTGTTAAGGATGAACAAGGTTGAAATCCCATTGCACTGATTCTGGAAGAAAAATCTGAATCCAAAATCAGGTGATGTGCTTTCAAATAGACCACAAGGAATTGAGCAAAATTAAGTTAATGGGGTCTATGATCGAGGGGCAAATTTGAGTACTTGTTGTGAGGACCCAGGTTCAAATCCCAATTGACAGGTTCTAGTAGGAAAACTGCATCCAAAATTAAGTGACGAACTCTCTACTAAACCCTAAAGAATTAAGCAAATTGGGGTCTTTGGAATCTAGGGGCAAGTTGGAGTACCTATTGTAAGGATGACCCAGGTTAAAATCTGAGTGGATTTGTACCAGTGATAAACTGCTTCCAAAACCAGGTGATGGACTTTCAAATAAATACCAAAGCGATTGAACAAATTGAAGTCCATAGGCTGCAATTAGGGGCAAGTTGGAGGATTTTTGATAAGGATGCCCCAGGTTCAAATGCTCATGGACAGGTTCCCATAGAAAAATTGGATGGCGGCCGGATCGCCCAACAATGAAGCGAATTAAATTATAGAGCAACTCAGGCTCAAATTTTCTTGTTAAATTAAATTAAAAAAAAAAATGAGCAAAATCCACTAAAGAAAATCGAACAAACAACATTAGGGGTTTTCTGAAATAATAAAAGACAATAATTTGCACCTGTGTTTCCATGTTTGGCGTGCTTGATCTTGGCGAGTTCCAGCTGGGTCTGCACGAAGAGATGCATTCGCTGTAACTCCAAGTCCTTCGCAAACTCCATACGATGTTTCTCCAGATCCATCATCTGCTGATGCTTCACCACCTCTATCCGCTCGTACACCTCGCCGAACTTCAGGATGGCACCGGCTAGCTCCTTCAAAGGGTTGTTGTCAGGATTCTCCGCCGCCTCCGTCTTTTGTCGTTTGGCAGAAGAAGGGTTCCCATTGAAGCCGTTGAGACAACTCTCAGTCATATCAGGGGAAGTAGCCGTATTGAGAGGGTTGGGAGAGGATTCGATCGGATGGCGCCGCGGCCTCAACGACGGCGGTGGCGGGAGGGGAAGCTGCTGTGGGTGGTGGTGATGGTGTTTGCGAGCAGGTCCAATAAGCTCATCCATCTTGGGGAAGAGTGGCCATTTGGTGGCGCCGCCAGAGAAGATCTTGCTTCTCTCCACCTTATATTTCTTTTTTAATGTATCCAGGCGATTCTTGCACTGGACATCCGTTTTGTCCTGTTTATTAATACCAGGCCGGCCATTGACGGCATCCGCCACTTCTTTCCAGTGCTTTTGTTTAAGATTCCCGCGGTTCAGCTCCAGATAACGCTCACCCCATGCATCGATCAGAGTCAGGGTGGCGGTTTGGCTCCAAATATCGTCCCTTCCCCCGGCGGCCGCTATCCGATCTCCCCCGGCCGGTTCTCCGGCGGGATGCAGAGGTGGAGGAGGTGGCGGAGGCGGTGAAGCGCTCGGCTTCACGGAAGAGGGACGGGTTAGAGGCTGCGGCAAAGAAAGACTCAAACCGTTAGCTGCACCACCGCCACCACCACCAGTATTGCCGCCGGCGACAACTTCCGCTGCGCCTCCTCCTCCGCCGTGGAGGTGGTGGCGGCGAGCGTTATTACTCTCGTCCATCGTGGAAGGGAAAAATACAACGTAGAAGGGAAAAAAAAACGGTGATCGGGAAGCCGAGGCCGACTGAAACCAAAACCCCAAAATCGGCAGGCACGCTGGAAATCCGCGAGGGTGTGCAAGTCGCAAAGCTGTGAGAAGAAGATACTGCCCGGCGCCGGCCCGTCTTATCAGAAAGTTCCAGGATTCCGTCAGCCCGAATGGTCCCCACCACTTCCCATGTGGGCCACGGAGAAATATAAAGTTACCGGCGACTGCCAGTGATGGCCGGCGTGAAGTGCGTGGCCCGCTGTCCGGCCCGTATGTCGCATATATTCATAGCCAGTGCGGCCGAAAGCGTCGCCGGTGAGACCCGGTTGCTATCGGCGTTAAAGAATGACAATTTCACAACGAGACACGTGGCATGAAACAGAAAGTCCATACAGTCTTGCCATGAAAGCACAAAAAGTATATAAGCACATAGACATTAATTAAGCCACTGTCATTTGGACACGTAGATTACGAAAAAGGAGCGTCCTTGTTATCGGGGGCAGGTCGTTAGCTAGTTTACCATGTAGGGGCAATGACCTTCCACCATGCAAACATTATCCACAATGGAATCTGGGGGTGGACCATTCATTATTCCACTACGTGGTTCATGGTTTCGATTATAGCGAGTCAGTGTAAATTTAAATCATAGGTTTTATCAAGCGTTGAGAGGGATCAAATTTTTAGAGATGCAAACTTAAATATTGCACTCAACTATCAATTTTAGTGCGATTCCTAAAAGACACATTATTTTATTTAAGGTTCACATATAATATTTTTATTATTAATATTTAATATTATTTATCACTGACATATAATATTTTGTATTATTTTTTATTTTGTTATAAAAAAACATTACAGCATCTCTCTCATACATGGTTTTAAAACTATGTGCAAGGTCGTCCTAAAACTATGGGTTGTTGAGGAGGCCTTGCACATGGTCTTAAAACCATTTGCAACGATCCCCTAAACCATCGGTTGTTTAGGAGGCCTTGAACATGGTTTTAAAACCACTTGCAAGGCCCTCCTAAACCATGTACAATAAAACCATGAGTTGTTTATGAGATATTGCACATGGTTTTAAAACTATGTGCACTACTAATATTTTTTTTTCAGATATATCAATTTTTTATTTTTTATTATTTTGTTAAGTAGGAACATTACAACATTTCCTCCATGTTGTGTTGTTTTTCTGACCCACATTCATTTTTGCCGATAATTAATTTTTTTATTTTATATTGTTTTGTTAGGTAGAAACATTACATCTCCCCCATATTAGGTTGTTTTTGTGCCTACATTTATTTTAGAGGATAATAAAAAAATAAAATTAGGTTGTTTTTATGCCTACATTTATTTTAGAGGATAATTAAAATTTTTATGGAACTTTACATAACGTTACAAGATCTCCTTCATATTGGACTATAGAGCGCCTCTAGGCACAAAATTTAATTTTAAGATTTAAAAAAATAAAAATAAAAATAATTAATTTTAAGATTATGATTAAATTAGATATTAAATTGGTTTGTATATAATTTAATTTTAAGATTACAATCAAGTTAGATATTAAATTGGTGTATAAACAATTTTATTTGTGGGATAAAAGACCATTTATGGGTGGTTTATGGTTTCGGTTAATTTTAAGATCACGACCAAATCAAATATTAAATTGGTTTGTATATAATTTAATATTAAGATCAGGACCAAGTCAAATATCAAATTGGAGTTTTTTAAAAGAAAATCAAGGTTCTAAGCACGCTATCGCTCCAAGAACATTTTTTTGCTCCAAGCCTTGTTTGAATTCCACGACCTGGTTATGTTTCTTGTGGAGTTTGGACTCCTTCCAGATCCACTTGGTCGGATGGATTGGAGTTTGGTGGCTGATTTGCTTCCTGAAGAATTTCTTTTGGCAGGCTGTTTTGAAGTGGAGTTCAGTTGAGGCTCCATGATCAGGCCAATTTCGCTTCAAGATTGAATATCTCTGGCATTCTCATCCTGGACATTGTTGGTGTTGGATTCCTTCCAATCCCACATGAGTGGTTTGCATGGAGGCTAGTGGCGAGGTCTTTTGATCTTCCTTCTTTGCTCAGCTTTCTATAGGAGGAGCAGCCTGTGCTCTTTACAAGAATATGTTTCTTGAATTGCAGGTTTTCTAGCCAGTTTCTCGTGCAGCTTGTTTCTGCAGCTCTACTCTTTTCAGAGTGATTCCTCTGCGTTTTGTAGAACTGGAGGTGTTGTCCTTTGGGGGTTTCTATCATATCGCTCCTCTGCATTAGTGGTTCTTCCCAACAACGGTTTGGTTGCTCCTTGCCAAGGCCAGTCTTCTTAGGTGTTTTTGGTGGTGAGTCTCCTTCTCTCTGCTTTGAATTTCCTTTGGTGGAGTTGTCCCTTTGGTTGTCTTGATGCCCGGTGGAGAGCCTCCATTGCCTCTTGCTCCAGACCTAGAGGCTTTCAAGAAATTGATTGCTTCTTGTGGCAAGAGGAAAGGAGGCCCAACCCAGAAATTCATCAAGAAAGTGGATATCCCGTTTGTAGAACTCCCTACATATAGAACATGTCGTTCGACCTTAAATCTTGCAGAACATGGTTTAATTGGGCAATTCACAGGTCTCTGGCCCTCTCCAAAGGCCATTGAAGGGTGGGTGTAGAGGAATTGGCGTCCTTTAGTCTTTGATGGCATCCAAAATCACTCCGTTGGGAGAGGTTTTTATGTATTCGTGTTTGACTTCGCTGAGGACAGTGACCTTATCTTCCGAAATGGTCCATATTTCATGGGCCCTCAGGGGCTCTACTTGAACAAGTGGAACCCTGACTTTGACCCTTCCCAAGATGTTTCGTCTATGGTCCTACTTTGGGTTAGGCTCCTGCATCTTCCTTTGCATCGCTAGAGCTCATATTCCCTTGAAGCCATCGAAAACAAGCTTGGTAAATATATTGATAGGGCTGATCGGAAAGACCAATTTTCTTGCGCTAGAATCTGCGTAGAAGTTGATTTGGAGACAGGCCTTCCGGAGGCAATCAAATTAACAATCACTGATTATGGAAAAATTCCATTTAAATGTAGATTCTGCCACGGCTACGGTCATTTTGCTCGAAACTATAAGAAAAAAAAAAGAAGAGGAAATTGAAAAGGAAAAAAATGATCAGTGGACCCTAGTCCAGAAAGTAAGAAATTCCAATATGGGGCCTAGAAAGAAGGGCAAATAAGGTATAATTTTGGCTAGAGATTCTATTGTTGAGAAGAATTCTACTCCTCTGGCAGCCTCCAATGTTCCTTCCAATCCCTTTGTTGTCCTCGGTTCTTCTTATGCTAATCTTGAAGAAGGTGAATTTCAGCATTTAGGTGGGAAATAGTTGGTTTCTGAAGCAATCACAGACACTCTGGATCATGCTGGTCCTTCTCTTTCGAATCCTGTTTGGGATGGAGAACCTCCTTTAGCTCCTATTGGGGATTGCTCCCCCTCTTCTTATGCTGATATTGCCCATAAGAAACCAGCTAATAGCTTTGATTCCTCTGATAAAAACTCCATAGATCAACTCTCCAAAAAGTCTGGCAGAAAGTCTAAGAAGGAGATCCAGGAAAAAGAGGTTGAGAGGCTTAAGACGCAAGGAAGCCAGCCCACTATCGAAATGTCTTATGGGAGGAATAAGAGAAATAGGCCTCCAAAGGGAGTAATAACTCCCTCTAACTCAAGAAAGTAATGCATCTTCTCTCTTGGAACTGTAGGGGATTGGGGAACCCAAACAAGGCTGAAGCAGTAAAATATCTACTGAGAATGGTCCCTTATGAAATTCTCTTGCTCCAAGAGACCAAGGTTGAGGAGGAGGTTCTTCTTATTCTTAGTAAAAATAAGTGGAAATTGAATTCAGGTAAAGCAATCAGTTCTAGAGGCACATGTGAGGGATTGGCCAAGTTATGGTGTGAAGATAATTTTCAATTAAAAAACTCTTTTTCCATCTAGCACTGGATCTTAACAGAGCTCTTTCATCTCGCTAGTAAGATTTCTATTGCCCTTTTTAATCTATACGTGCCAATAAATTACATTGAAAAGCAAGCATGCTGGAAATCGATTTAAGATTTTTTAGAGGTCAATTCTCTTGTAAATATAGTTCTAGTTGGCAATTTCAACATTTCTCTGGCTCCAAATGAAAAAAAAAAGGTCGTCTGAGAGGTAAAGACTTCATGCTTGATTCGGTTGAGGAGTTGATCCATGCTTGGGATTTGAATGATTTAAAACCCAAGGTCAGGCTTTACACATGGTCTAATCATAGAGTGGGATCTGAAAGAATCTATGCCAGGCTTGATCGCTTTCTTGTCCACAGTTCTTTGCTTGATGGGAAATCAATGGTCTCAACAAAAATTTTACCCAAGCTCTCGTCTGATCAACACCCTATTTCATTGTTGTTTGAAAAAGAAGAGGAACTTGGGTCAATCCCTTTAAGGTTTAGCCCTCTATGGATTGATAGAATCAGGTTTTTTGAAGTTGTATCCCAGGCCTGGTCACAATTTATTGTTGGATTGCCCAGTTTTGTCTAGGATCAAAAATTGAAGAAGACTAAGATTGCGCTGAAGAACTGGATTAAAACTCCTCTGCCATCTCCTATGATCATTAGGGAAGAAAGAGTTTATGCATTAGCAGAAATTCAATTAGGTATGGAAGACATAGATATTTCCAATTCACATTTAGCTTTGGAGAACCTGGCGCAGTCTTCTACCATTCAATCGTTCAGGCATGAAGAAGAGCATCTCAGGCTTAAGTCACGTTGCCTCTGGCTTAAGTCTGGTGATAAGAACACCACATTTTTTCATAGACAATGCAAGATTAGATCGTCCCATAACCGTATATCGAAAATTTCCACTGGTGAGGGTGTCATTGTTAAAGGTCAAGATTTACTAAAACAGTATGCTAGTCAGCACTTTCAACTTCTTTTCCAGGATGATGGCCTCACTAATGAGGATACTTCTTCTGAATTCTTGGAGAATGTTCCTCCTCTGGTTACTGCTGAGGACAATTGCTTTTTAATGAAGCCCTTCTCCGAAAAGGAAATTGTTGATGTCATCTGGGTCATGGAGTTAGATAAAGCTCCCAGGCTAGATGGATTTACCTTTCATTTTTATAAAGCCTGCTTGCCCATTATCAAAACATATTTGATCTGAATGGTGACTTCCTTCCATTAAAAAGCGAAAGTGGGAGGGTGCACTAACTCTACATTTCTCACCCTCATCCCCAAGGAAGTCAATCCTTCTTCCTTCGACAGGTTCAAACCCATTTCACTTTGTAATGCTTCCTACAAGATTCTAGCCAATAAATTCAAGTTGTTGTTAGGCAAGCTTATCTCTCCCCTTCAGGGGGGTTTTTTCAAAGGCAGACACCTAGTGGATAATGTAATCCAGGTTCAGGAAGCTCTTCACTCAAGCTTCCAAAGGCGTGAGAAAGGTATGTTAATTAAGTTGGATATGAAGAATGCTTTTGACAGAGTTAAGCTTTCCTTCCTTTATGATGTTCTTCTCTCATTTGGTTTTTTCACTGAGTTTGTAAATACGATTAAAGCCTACACTTATGGTCTTTGGATAACGCCATTAGTCAATGGTAGACCAACTGACCTTTTCAAAGCATCTAGAGGTCTCTGCCAAGGTTGCCCGATGTCCCCATTTCTATGCATCTTGATGGCTGAATCTCTTAGTAGAAAACTGATTATTGAAAAGGAACATGGTTATATTCTTGGGATCAGGATTGCCAGGGGTGTGGACCCAATCAATCACGCCCTTTTTGCTGATGATTATCTCCTTCTGGGAGGGGCATCCATGAAGATTGCTTAGGCTTTTAACTAAATCCTTAAAAAATTCTGCCAAATCTCTAGAGCACTGATTAACAAAAATAAGAGTGTTGTTTATGGTTGGAATGTTGAACACTCGGCAATCCTTCGAATTGCAGACTTCCCGGGCTTCCCCAGATTTGACAAGTGGGAAAACATCAAGTACTTGGGTCTTCCATTAACCCTTGGTCCGTATCCTCCCTCTCTCTAGCTGGAAGTCCTGGCTAAGTTAAAAGCAAAAATATCTTCTTGGGGTGGTCAGTGGCTTACTAGGGCCGGGAAACTGATCTTGATCAAGGTTGTCCTTTCAGCTTTTCCTATCTTCCAATCCTCATTGTTGTTAGACCCAAAGAATATTTTGGCTCAGATTTCTAAATTGCTTCAGGATTTTCTCTAGTCGAGAGGTAAAGGAAATCAAAACAAGATGCATCTGGTAAATTGGGAAGTTCTCAAGAGGCCAATTTCAGTAGGAGGATTGCAAATTAGGGACCCTGGTCTGGCCAATCTAGTGCTGAGCGACAAGCTAATTTGGCAATTATTTGTAGATAAGAATCACCCAGTTAGCAAGATCTTTCGCAAGAAATATACTAAGAGTGGCTCTTTGAGAAATACTACCTCTGCCAATACACCCATTGGCACTACTATCTGGAATTCCTGCAAAAAAGGCTTTGAATTCTTTAATCAACATCTATTTAGAATTCCGAGCAATGGGAAAAGGATTCTTCTCTGGGAGGACAAGATTTCCGAGAATCCTCCTCTTTCCTCAGTCATTCCTCTATCAGCGATCAAGAACTGGCCAACTAATAAAGGCCTCCTTCGTTTGGCTGATATTTGCAGTTGGGACAATTCTGGGAATTGGGTTGGTTGGTCCATCGCGGATCTCCATGCTTGTCTAATTCCACAAAAAAATTTATTGCTCTTATCCCTCACAGGTCTTGCTCCTGTTCAAATCTCCCAGAAAGATAATTGGGGTTGGGGAATGGATGGATTTTATTTTGTATCTAAAGGTTACAGCGCCCTTCAAACTCCCTATTGTTCACCTTTTCCTCCTGCAATCTAGAAATCGGTCTGGGCTTCCCAATGTATGCCAAAGGCAAAAAAAAATTGTGCCTGGTTCTAAATATCAATATTTTGACAGGGGATGTCCTCTCCAAACGGTTTTCATGGCCCTTTTCAGTGTTGCTTATATAAATCTGCTCTTGAATCTGCCGACCATCTTTTCATTGAGTGTGAATTTTCAGAAATGTATGGGTTCTTATTCTCCAAGGTCTAAACTTGTCATTCCCTCTCCATTCCTCTGTAATGACTTTCTATCCGGCTTGGCATGCTAGCCGTCCATTCAAATCCTCCTCTGTCATTATGCATAATCACTGACACTCTATTTTAAAATTATCTTGGTGGGCGATATGGCTTGCCAGAAATCAATGTATATTCAACGATTCTGTTCCAAAAATCTAGAACGTGGTAAATAATGCCAAATTATGCTGTTATGGAGAGAAACTTCCTATGGCTTGGGGTGTACCACAATAGACAGATAAACCACAGAAACCAATCCTTTCCTATATACAAGAGAAACCAAACATCTAACACTAAGGGATCATAGGTCGTACCTTATTCTGAACGATTGAAGTAGATCCCCATTGAGCTTTTTCCAATCCCGCTTGCGTTAGTAATTGCTCTCAACAACAACAAGACAAGACAAGCATGCTATATCATATGGTGTTAGATCTACTCTAGCATATATAATCAACAATGTATAAGCAATTAAACATATCCATGGATTCAATATTCATTCAAATGCACATTATTGGACAGGAAAATATATTTCTATTAATCAAATCAAAGATTACACAAGTGACAACCTCTGTCAGCACGTCTGTGAACCGGAGAAACTGAGTCCTCCACTTGGGCCTCCACCACCTCAATCCTTCCATCTCTCGATAGCAAGCTCACAAGCAAAGACAAGCATGGGAAGAACACAAAGTGCTCCAAAGGGACAAAGGGATGCAGACCCAAGTATAAGCAAGCTACGACAACAATGGACTATAATTTCCTTGCTCTTCAATTCCTCCTCTTCAATGTATCCAAGGGGTTCCTTATATAGAACTCCAAAGGGGTAACAGAGGGTCAAATCCGAGCGATCTCGAGGCATATGGAAGGCCAAGAGTCAAGTGGTTCAGACACACATCAAGGAAAACTCCAAAAATATTTGGACTTATGCACACATCCTGATGTACGCGGGTTTGAGGTCAATATCCGCGTATATACGCGAGAAAGGGATTAAAAATCGCGTACATCAAATAACAAGTGTTTTTAGGGATGATCTTAGAAACATGAAAGGTACAATATTGGTTCATGGGGTCTAAAGAGTCTGCAGAGGGACATGGAAGGCCATAAATGTGTGATCAACCATGTGTTGTAAAATCAGCTGTAACATATGGTTTGCTGAAACTTCTGACATATCGATGGCTCCTATATCAGTTTCCTCGTGGATGGGCTCTTGTCCTTGCCTTTTTGGGCATTACTTGAACTGCGCCAAGCCTGTTAGCAATCCTCCTTGGAGATTTCGTGGGAGTGATGTTTCTCTTAAAAAACCCTAGATGAATGTCACTACAACTGGTATATTCTTTGATGGTGCTTCCAAAGGGAATTTCGGTGTTTTTGGAGCTAGAGGAGTTGTTTTTTTCCCAAACAGATTGATCAATCTCAAATTCAGTTGGGATCTTGGTTCCATGACTAACAACCAGGTTGAATGCTACAACTTACTCATGGTGATTTAGTTTGCAAAAAAAAAAGGTTTCAAGTATGT
Organism: Pseudotsuga menziesii; assembly: GCA_001517045.1. Lineage (NCBI taxonomy): Eukaryota > Viridiplantae > Streptophyta > Pinopsida > Pinales > Pinaceae > Pseudotsuga > Pseudotsuga menziesii. The sequence goes on along the minus strand of LPNX010158434.1, from coordinate 23,686 downwards.
TCAAATTTTTGGCGATTCAGAGACCCTAATAAAAGCTTTAAATTCAACCGATAACTTCCATAATTCTTCCTTGGATGTAATACTGCAGAGAATTAGGATATTGCTGAAAGAATTTGACAATGTTGAATCCTTCCACACTCTTCGGGATTTAAACAAGCTTGCAGATTCCCTGGCTAATAAAGCATGCCTTCTTCCTTAAGGAATTCTCAGCATTGTCAGCATTGGCGGGGAATCCAGCTATTTCCATCCTATTCCTTAATTTTGTTCCTTTCCGATGTAGCTTGTTCTTCTTGGGAGACNCCTATAAGCTCATCTTATTTGTGGGATAAAAGATCATTTCCTGATTAGAGCCAAGTTAGGTTTTGTATATAATTTAAATTTAAGATCACTACCAAGTCAAGATGTCAAATTGGTGTATAAATTCATCTTATTTGTGGGATAAATGATCAATTTCACATGTTTCATGGTTCCTATTAGAGTAATGTTTTGTATATAATTTAATTTTAAGATTACCACCAAGTAAAATATTAAATTGGTTTATATATGATTTAACTTTAGGATTAAATTGGGCTATAAGTTCATCTTATTTGTGAGATAAAAAACCATTTTTATACAAAGATTTCATTATTAATAATCTATAAAAAAAAATTAAATTTTTTTATTTTAAAATTTATATATATCTACAAAAATATTTTCATTATTTTTACCTATTATCAACATTATAATTAAAATGATTAAAATGATTCTTTTCTTAAAAAAATAATAATAACCATATTCATATTAAAAACCATCAAAACTAATTTATTCATTTATTAAATTCTTACTCAAAATTTACCATTGAAATGATCAAATTTGAAAAGATTAGTTAAATGGTCAATTTGATAATATCAATAAACCTATTTCAATTTTTTCGACATGCCAAATAATCAATTTTTACCAATTTGATGATATTTTTGATCAAATTTAAAAATGATCAAAATTACTTAGTCACATGGTCAATTTGATAATATCAATAAACTTATTTCAATTTTTTGACATGCCAAATAATCAAATTCTACCAATTTGATGATATCTATCAACCTATTTCATTTTTGACAAGTAAAATAATAAAGTTTTACCAATTGTAATCATCTAAACTTTTATTAATTTATTCCAAAACACCATTATATATTTGTAATAGAATTAAATATTTGAAATTAATTTTAATAATATTTTAGAATGTAGTTTACTGCGTAGTGGTGGTTTAAATACTTTTTTATTATTTTTATTTTAAATTTAACTAAAGATTTGAACTATAAAATTGCAATTTAAAATTTTATAGAGAAATTTTGATGATGATAACTAAAAAAATGTGTAAATAATATAAGTTTATACTACTAAATTACAAGAGTTATTCATAATTAGCACATTCACTTTACTTGTAGTTACATATATTAGCCATAAATCACTTTGAGTATCCTTTATCACATTTAAAGTGAGATATTTATGATATATATTTGTTTATAATTGTTTATTTCAAATTTAGAACAATGACCATAAAATAAATCTTGACAATACACTTGTCTCATTTTCCTACAATATAGGAAGAGGACCCGTCCTAGTCCACCCTAAATAGTACTAGTACAACCACTTAGCTTCTATCACTACCAGTTGTCCATGCATAAGCTACCATTTATGATATATATTTGTTTATAATTGTTTATTTAAAATTTAGAACAATGACCATAAAATAAATCTTGACAATACACTTGTCTCATTTTCCTATAATATAGGAAGAGGACCCTTCCTAGTTCACCCTAAATAGTACTAGTACAACCACTTAGCTTCTATCACTACCGGTCATCCATACATAAGCTACCATTTATCAATGCACTTTTTTTATTAGATAGAATACTTGTCTCATCCTCCTATAATATAGGAAAAGCATACTTATTACTGGACTCTAAATTTTAAAATATATACTATCAATATAAAAATATTTACACCTATCAATATAATTATTAAATGATATAATCTTATAATATTAAAAAGTTTTAAAAAAAATCAAATAATTAAAACTAATAAATGTCTAAGGTCATACGTCGAGAGTTTTTATGAATTTGAACTTTCTCAAAACAATTAAAAATACACGTAATATCGATGGAGTTCATAATTATATTTTATAATAGTATTAGGTTGAAAGTTTTATGAATTTGAACTTTCTCAAAACAATTAAAAAAAAAAACCTAACGATCGATGGAGTTTATAATTATATTTTTAGAATAGTATACCCAAAAAAGAAACTAATAAGTCGGTTAGGTCAAATATTAATTGAAAACTAATAATAATAAATGTTCTAAGTTGAAAGTTTTATGAATTCGAATTTTCTCAAAAAAAAAAAACTCTAAATATCGATAGAGTTCATAATTATATTTCAGAATAGTATTACTAAAAATATGGATACTAATAAGTGTCCTAGGTTGAAAGTTTTATGAATTTGACATTATTAAATGGACAATTAATAATAAATGGAAACTAATAAGTGTCCTAGGTTGAAAGTTTTGGAAAATTAATAATAAATGGAAACTAATAAGTGTCCTAGGTTGAAAGTTTTGGAAAATTAATAATAAATGGAAACTAATAAGTGTCCTAGGTGGAAAGTTTTTATGAATTTGACATTATTAAATGGAAAATTAATAATAAATGTTGTAGGTTGAAAGTTTTATGAATTTGACATATGGTATTTTTGCTTAAAATTTAATAATAATGAATAGAATTGTTAATATTTAGTTAGAAACTAATAATGTTTGAGTTTAAAAGTTTTTGTGAGTTTTATTTTTATTTTTTAAACAAATTATTTTTATTTAAAATTAGGTGAGGATTGATAAATTCATAATTATAAAAGTAGTATAATATTATTAAAAATATAAAATATTTGGTTAATATTAATTGAAAATTAATAAATATTAAAAGTTAAAAGTTTTTTCCTTTTTAATGTGATTCACTCCTTTGGAAAGTTTAACAATATTAGTAAATATTGTAGGTTAAAAGTTTTATGAATTTGATATTTTAGAAAAATATATGGAATTATAATAATAATAATTTATTAAGGATTTGAATTTATGATATTTTAGGATGAAATACGTGTTCTTATTCATTAAGCTCACTCAAGTTCGGTTATCTCATCAGGCTCTGCCTGGTTAGGGTTTCGTAGTGGAGATAAGGGGTTTCATGGAGTAGACTTGCTGTAGGCATGGCGGTGGGTCACATGATTGAGCCTTGTGTCTCTTGGATTCACGGATACTGCTGGCATTGAACCCATATTCCAACTTATATTGTTTCAGTCTGCCCACCTTCCGCGGCAGCTTTAACAGGATTCTGTCACTATTTTTTATTCTGTTTTTTGCATTGCAAGACCTGGGCAACGTGGTTTTCGGTGTTCACCACGTTTTTTGGATCACGATCGTGACTACCTTGTTGGCATCGATGACCAATGTGCAACGATGCAGCTTGATGGACTGCCGATTTTTCATGAGCTCGATCATTAAGGTACTTGTTTCTGACTGATTTCTCCTCCACTAGTATTATTTATCCTTCTTGGGTACTTATTATTTGTTATGGTCGGTTGATGGCCATTTACCCAACATGGAGTCCACCCTCCTGCGAGGGTTAGTACCAACCATGCTAAAAAAGTGGGAAATTTGACTAAGTTCTGTCTGGTTTCTTTTGGTTTTTCTGTTTTTCCACGGTTTAGGGTTTTTTCTCCTTTTTGGGTTGTCCCTGTCTGATACACGAGGTCTCGGTATCTCCACCCCCTGTATTTCACTGTCTGCCTTTGGTGGGTATTCCCTGTCTATTCTTGGTCGAAGATTAACCTTCCTCCCGTGGTGGGTATGGAATCTCCGGAGCTATTCCCTCCTCATGGTATTATGGGGGGTTTTGAGCGCACCTTCCGGCACCAACAACGTCGGAAAGCCAGACTTTTAAAAGCCCTTGATTTCAAGGGTCATTATGTTCTGGGCAGGGGCATAATGTTGGAGCGGGTATCTGAACTTTGTCACATGGCTTTGATAGGGCATCTAGAGTACTGCAACATGAGTAAGGAAGAATGGGTTACGTGGGCTACGGCTCATTGGAAGACTATCCTTAACTACACCCCTACTATTAGCCTCTTGGCTAATAGATGGTTGGTTATTGTCTTTATAGAGGATACAGATGCCACTCGCATTTTCAATACCCCCTATGCCAGAGGGAACGACTCACTGGTTCTTAGTCGCTGGCATGCTAGGTTCGATCCGCTCAAAGAAAGAGTTGTTAAAAGACACCTCTAGGTACTGATGTCGGCCCTTCCCTTCCCACTGTGGAACAAATATTTTCTCATAGACATTGCAAATTCTCTTGGGAAATTTGTAGCCTTGGAAAAAGATTTCCACCTTATTTTTGACAAGAGGATGGCTCAGGTTCTGGTTGAACTCAATGTATCCAAGGGACTTCTACCTGAGATTGATATTGATTGTGGCAACATGGTTATTAACCAGAGATTAGATTATCTGAATGTCCCATTCAAATGTAACCACTGTCGTAAAATGGGACACTTGAAACATAACTGCTCCTCTCTAAAACTTGGTTTACCTGTTAGTCAGGGTTTTTTCTGAGTCTGAATCAAAGCTTTTTGCCTTTGGGGAAGGTTCCTATCCGGTTGACACCACAGATTCTCCTACACTACCTGGACCCTATGACTCTTCTTCTCCGACATCCTTCGGTAACCTAACTAAAGGAGAACTTTGGTATATTCAAGATATAGAAACTTTGGCAAAAACTACATCTGTTCTGACTACCAAAGAGATTCCACATATCCCTATTTCTATGACTCAGACTACTCTGGAAACCACTCCACTGATGACTGTGAACTCTCCCCGTGTGGTGCCACTGGCTAAACCTTTCCTTGCACTTGAGTACTCCACTCCTATTTGTCCCATTGGAGACTCTTTGTCCCCTCCTCCTTTTACAATGAAAGAATTCCCTCCTCTCCAGAGGAATACCTTACTTGTCTCCTACATTGACCCTCCTAGTCCTACCACCTCACTCTCATTTTTGGACCCCTCCCTTCTGAAGTCTTTGGACATCTTTACTGATAAATCCCCCATCTCCCCCTCCACTTTACCCTTAGATTCCATCAGATTCCAGAATGTCACCATCAGGAAATCTAGGAGGAACAAATCTTCTGAGGATTCTGGCACATCCGGGCTCTTTACTCCTCTTTATGCATGTATTAAAGCAGTTGTTAGAGCATTGAACTCCCCACAAGCACTTAGAGCTTTGTCACCTAAATCTCAGGTGAACCCATGAGGATTATCTCCATCAACATTTGTGGTTTCGTGGGGCTCACCAAAAGAAAATCCCTCAAGTCCCTCTTCTCTTCTCTCAATCCCGACATTATACTGATTCAGGAAACTATGTGTGATCACTTCTCTGCCCTACTCAAATTCTCCAAGTTAAAACCAGGCTAGGAATTTTGTGCTTTGGATTCTCATGGCCTCTCTGGGGGTCTGCTTACTGGTTGGAATCCTCGTTTTGTCTGATGTAAGGCATTTCACTCCTTTGCAGTGATCCTTATTAAGGCTAGACTCAAAGGATGTGACTCTGTATTCTCTATTGTGAATTGTTATGGACCTTATTCGAATAGAGCTTCATTCTGGAACAATGTTTATGCTGGTGGCATTTTCAATTATCCAAATCTGATTTTGGCAGGTGACCTAAACTTTACCCTATCTGAATTTGAGACCTGGGGCAACAAGGCCTGTATTAATCACATGGTACACTTTTTCATCCATCTCCTGAATGTTGCAAAAATGGTAGACCTTGTCCCTCAGCACTTAGGTCCTACCTGGAGAAATGGCAGGTCTGGTATAGAGGGGGTTAATAAACGTTTAGATAGATTTTTGGCTTCGGAGCTCACTCTCCCTGTCCTCAACAACTACATGTCCTAGATCCACCCTTCTGAGATTTTAGATCATTACCCTATTTGTCTTCATTGGAACTATTCTCTGCATTGTCATCTCTATCCCTTCAAGTTCAATAGGGCTTGGCTACTGGAGCTGGATTTCAGTGATGTTGTTCATACTTCCTGGTCTTCTCAGGTTTCCCCTCTTCTTGATCCCATGTCAGCTCTTACTACTAAGCTAATTTGTCTCAAGGAGAAAGTCAAATCCTAGGAAAAAAATATGAAGCTGAGTAAAAGGGTGGAATCAACCAAAGTAGAGGCGGCCATTCAAAAACTACTCTTTGTCCAAGCCTCTGGTATTTTATCTATCTTTGAGAATGACCAACTCACACAGTTAAAAGCCCATAAGGATACCTTATTGACTCATGAAATCCTTACTTGAAAGCTCAAAAGTAGGGTGAACTGGTTAAATGAAGGGGATGCAAATACCAAATTCTTCCACTCCTATGCATCCACGAGAATAAACTCTAAAGCTATCTGGGGTTTATAGAACCATCAAGGTACATGGATTGAAGACGAATCATAGCTCAAGGAACTGGGAGCCTTAAATTTTTCCACCCTTTTCACAGATGATGGTTCCACCAACATTGAAGACCGGCTCAAGGTCATTAGAATCTTTCCTTCCTATCTCACTGAGGAAGATAAAGCTAACTTTTTGTCTAATTTTACACTCTTTGAGATTGAAGGGGTCCTCAAGTCTTTCAAAAAGGACAAGAGTCCTGGACCGGATGGGTGGCCTATTGAATTCTACCTACATTTTTTCGAGCTGGTTGGTGTTGATATACTTAACGCAGTCTCATAGTCCAGGACTGAGGGTAGGGTTTTCGGTGCACTTAATGCAACATTTATCACTCTTATCCCTAAATGTGATAAGCCTACCTCCTTTTCCAACTTCAGACCTATCTCCCTGTGCAATCATGTTTACAAGGTCTTCTCCAAGTTGGCTGCCATTAGACTCAAACCTATATTGGATAGAGATATTTCTAGAAATCAATATGGATTCCTACACAACAGACAGATCATTGAGCCTATTGGTATTGCTCAAGAAGCTATGCATTCCATCAAGGTTGAAAGGAAATAGGTCGTGATTCTCAAACTTGATTTGGTTAAGGTCTTTGATAGAGTGAACTTGACATTTCTTCGACTTGTCCTTCTTCAGATTGGCCTACCTACTGTTGTTGTAAATTGGATTTTAGGTTGTGTTGAATCCTCTAACTTTGTTGTATTGGTGAATGGCACTCCTTCCAGGTTCTTTCCTGCATCGAGGAGCATTAGGCATGAATGCCCCCTCTCACCCCTACTTTTTATATTGATAATTGAAAGTCTAAGTCGGCTTATTAAAGATGCTCAACAGAGAGGGAATATAACAGGTGTAAAGGTCTCCTCCTCTTTGTATCTCACACATTTACTTTTTGTAGATGATGTCCTTTTATTTGGTGTGGGTGCTATCAATGAATGGAAGCAATATAAACATCTACTGATTTATTCTGCTCTGCCACTGGCATGCAAATCAGTCTAGAAAAGTCCTCTTTCCTATTCAATCTCTTTGATGATCTCACCAGGAACCACATTGCGGCCTTTCTCCCTTTCAAGATGGAGCCTCTGTCTGTAGGTTTCAAATATCTGGGCTTCTATTTGAAACATTTGGGATATAAGGTCAATGACTGGAGGTGGCTTATTAAAAAATTTGACAGGAGAATCAACAATTGGACTTTTAGACTTCTCTCGCTTGGTGGAAGACTGATCTTGGTCAAATCAATACTTATGGGGTTGGCAGTTTACTAGCTAACTTTAGCCCATATGCCTAAATCTATCATGAACTATCTAAGAAGTGCTATATTTAAATTCCTTTGGGGAAATTATAATGGGAATCATAGAACACACCTAGTGGATTGGCAAACAATTTCCAGACCCTACGATCATGGTGGGTGGAACATTAAAAATTTGGATTGGTTCAGTACAACGCTAAGGTTAAAAAGTCTATGGTTCATTCTAACCAGTGAGGGCATCTGGTCACACGTTGTAAAGTTTAAATATCTCAGGAACCAGACTGTGGATACTTGGATTCGTTGTAAATTTTTTATGATCCAAGGTACTTATTTCATTTGGAATGGGTTTGTCAGAGCATTGTCCTGGATCACTGGCCATCTTGGATGGAAAGTGGGTGATGGACGCAACATCACGATCTGGGTTGATCCAATTGCAGGATTAAATGGTAACTTTGTCCTTCCTGAGGAGCTTCGTAGTTACTTGGAATATTATGGTATCTCTACACTCCACGATGCACAAAATACATTCACTGGGAATCGGTACTGGTTTACTGCCACGGATCTCGATCTGGATGGCTCTTGGAAAGAGATTTGGGTAAATTATATAAAGGGTCTTTCCCATGGCTGTATACAGTTGTGTAATATGAATGATTCACTAGTCTGGATGTTTAACAAGCAGTCAGGCAGAGTGACTGCTCATTTGGCTTATGAACTGATTGCTTCCAGTGCACATCCAACACCAGTGGAAGGTACTCTATCCAAAATTTGGCATTACAATTTGCCATTGAAAATTATCTGTTTTGCTTGGTTATGCCTCACCAATCGCATCAATACATGGGATACATTGTGTTAAAAAGGATGGATTGGACCGAATTACTGCTGCCTATGCTTATCGGAGTTGGAATTAGTGGATCATCTTTTCTCTGATTGTAGATTTATGAAAATTATCATTGGAGAACTCAACTTGGTTCTGCATTGACCTATTGACTGGAATGAGTCCTCCTTCAGGCGCAATTGGGAAATCTAGGCAAGTAAAGAGAAGGAGCTGTTATATATCCCTCTACTGATTATATGGAACATATGGATCTCAAGGAATAAATTTATTTTTGAAGATCGTAAACCAGTTTTAAAACTGATCATTGCTAGCATTTTGGAGCAGTTCCAGTTTCACAAGGTTAGGATCCACACCAAACGCAACAGGAGTATGAAAATTGGAAATCAGAGCATGGTATATCCCATTTGTTTCTTTGATGGGGCCTCTACCAATAATAATGGAGGTACTGGTGTATATCTTGTGATTAGCAAGGAGTATTTTTACTGTATCAAGATGGGATGTGGACTAAGTACCAACACCCGTGCTGAATTTCTCACACTCTGGGTATTACTTACCTTCTCTAAATCACTTGGTATTCCATATCTACACATTCGAGGAGACTCCTCTGCTATTATCAACTAGTTTAATGGAATGGCGAAACTTTCTGCCATTGATCTTGAGGGCAGGTGCAACAATATCAGAAGTTTACAAGAGTCCTTCACCTATCTCGAAGCAGCTCATGTTTACAGGGAGTTCAACACCAAAGCATATTACATATCTAAGGAGGCACTTGGATTGTCATCAGGGTACTTGCATTATTTAGAATTCACTGAGGGTGAATGTAGTGAGAAGGGCTCCTTACAGTTCTATTAGTCATGGACTTATTTATCAGCCTCTTGGCTTGATTTGATGAACACACCTTGGGGTTTTTATTGGAATAGTCTGACATTTATTATGACTGTGGGTGTACCCTGAAGTGCCTCCTTAGCTAAGTTATCAGGCTTTGATGTACCTCTATAGTTGGGTGACCTGTGATAGGTTTTGGGAGTCCTACAATTGATGGTATGGTTGGACCTTTTGTCTTCCGGTTGATGTTTTATGTGTTGAGCTCATAGCTGTTATTTGACTATGCTTGTAATGTACACCTGCTACAACAAACAGGTTACCTTTGATTCAATAGAATAACAAGTAATGGCTATTTTTCTCCTGGAAAAAGCTCACTTAAGTTGTACACTATTAATATTTCAAAGGCTACTAAATACATTTATGCATTAAAATAATGATTTTAGCAATTCAAAATTGCAATTTCATTTTTTTAATGATTTATGATAACAAATCCCAAAATATTAATTACACCGAAGGTGTTATTTAAGGGGTCGATTCCTTTGGCCACTTCTTCGTCTGTCGACGGTCTATGAGGAGACACCCCCTGTCATCAACCAACATTGGGTTGGTTCCTATGGCCACTTTGTCGTCTTTCAATGGACTATAAGGAGTAGCCCCCTATCATCAACCAACATTACGGATTTGCATGAATTTCCTTTGAATTACAACTTGAGGAACTAGCGGTTAAGTTTATAAAAGTATTATAAATCTTTTTTTATTGTTGTGATTAAATGCCATTGCCACCGCAACCTACAAATATAACAGCCACCACCACCAGTTCATCTCACAATATTCATTGCCAACTGCCTCTGCTTGCTCCATTAATAGGCTTTGCCTCTTCTTTATTCACTAGTTCATCTCACAACCTCCACCGCCAACCACCTCTGATTGCTCCACTAATAGGATTTTTCTCTTCTTTATCCACCAATTCATCTCACAACCTCCACCTCCAATCGCCTCTGCTTGCTCCACTAATAGGCTTTGCCTCTTCTTTATCCACTGGTTCATCTCACAACCTCAACTGCCTCTGCTTGCTCCATTAATAGACTTTGCCTCTTCTTTATCCTCGTTGAGCATCTCACCACCTTCTTGATGGCGCACACAAGAGCCGAGGGAAGCTCACTGTAACATACCAACTTATTCAATCCATAATATATATATTAACCTAAGACTTCCTTAGGATTAACTAGGAATTTGGAGGTTGCTTACCCTAAGACCTAAACTTTACAACTATGGAAAGATAAGGGACTTGAGGCTTACTTAGCTCTTTAATCTATTACATCATTATATGACCACATGTAATGCTGCTTCAAACTCCACAAAGTCAACTCAGTTGTCGAACTATGCTTTATGTTATATCGCTGGTTATGGGTTGACATTTAATTTTCTACTATCAAGAATGCTACGTGGAATCCCGCTACATCACATATTTCCCCTTTACAGTTGGTTTAGCTCTGCACAGTCTCACTTTCCTTGAAATTGGGCTATCCTTTATCATTTCTACCAAATGAAGGGTTTAGTTTGCTTTTCGTCCAGTCAAAGAGCAGGTCTGTAGGGTTGTTCCTGGTGGGAGCTTCTGCATAGACTTTCATGGCGAGGCCATGTAACAATGTTTAGTCGAGGAGTATGTCTGTTGGGACGTTTATGGTGTGAAGTCTATAGGGTATTTCAAGGTGAGGCCATTAAACTATATATAGTTGTGGAGCTTGACTGCAGAGTCATTTTATGGTGAGATGTCTGTAGAGTATTTCTTGGTGAGGCCACAAAACTGCTTGTGTGAAAATAAGCATTGTTTCTTCCTCTTCTCTGTTGAAGGTTCCGATTAAGCTTACTTCTACTTCGTCAGTGTTATAAGTATTAATTGTAATATCTTCACCATACAGCCGCTGTGTGTCTTCATGTGGGAGGTATGAAGTAATGCTAACTCTTCAATTTTTGTTTTTAATTAATGTATGTTTATTTGTTTCCGATTTAGAATAACAATCATAAATATTGGTTACATTGTAGGGGTTCGAGTCTTCTCTAAAGCTTCAACTGGATACATTATCTCTATCATCTTTCTTTCCGGGCAAGCCCTTATTGTCACACACCTAAAAAATCTTAAATAAATAAATAAAATTGTGCACACATTTAATTAGAAATCTTCATACAATTCTAGCAAGCTTTATTACTTGTGAGTTTAAATTAATGAGGTTATGTAAAGATTACTTACATGATTATGCTGCCTAGCAAGCTTTATTACTTGTGAGTTTAAATTAATGAGGTTATGTAAAGATTACTTACATGATTATGCTGCCTATGTCAGGTTTTGCCAGCCGCGTTAATAGCATAGTTTTAACTGTTGCATACAACCACACTTGAATGTGATGTTTTAAATACTTGCTTTGGTTTTTTTGTTATGTTTTACTAGGGCCTTACTTAGCCCGAAGGATTGGGAGACTAGACCATAGTCTTGATCCCACCTTGCAATTGTAATAAGGTTTGTAAGGTCCACATGACTTACCATAGTCCTAAAGCACAATGTAATATTGTAACATTAGAAAGGGCCTTGGTCCTAAGGCGCGAAGGGTGTATGGTAAGGTTGATTATTATATGAATGTTAAGGTGTTAAGCCATGGTTTGAAAGGTTAATATATATATCGTTGGTTTTAAATGGTTGATGTTTATATGGCAAAGTTTTAAATGTGATGCGGTTCTTACCATAGTATTTACACAAGGATCAATACAATGATTAAAATCCATGATTACAACTGGCTGTGATTTAATGAACCGTACCCTGGTTGACTTGGATCTTAACAGCGTTGTCCTAGCTACGAGTTGACAACGCAGCCATGCTTCCCACGCTGGCTTTGAGATCTTATCTCAATCGTCCACTTGTATGGTTATGCTAGCTAGGGTTGCAACGAGTTTAATGTGTTGCACTTTCTGTATGAACCCTTCATTCTTGGTTTGTTTGGTTTGTGGGAGAGAGAGTCGAGCTTTGCTTTGTTCATGATGACCTTGTTGGGTTTTTTGGTGTAAAATATTGCTATGATTTTGATGGAATTGTGGCTGATTTCTTTCCAAGGTTTTCTTAGCTAAGTTATAAATCGTGAATGTGTTGTGTATCTATATTGATGGTTTTATAAATAATTTAATCTCAGATTATTTAATTAGATTTTCTTGATCCCGATCTGAACAGTCTCGATTGGGTACCGAGGTTTAAGAAATAATTTAAAAGATAACTCGGCAGCTTAACCTGATAGGAGATACATCCCATGTACAGTAAATTCGATTGTTGTTTAAGTTATAACTGTAAATTGTTTAGTATTTGAAACATGTTAACTTAACTACTTTAATCGTAATTGAACTAGATCTACGACATAAGAAAATAGTTGAATAGAAATAATTCACATATATTTAATTATTTAAGAAAAGAAATCGAATCTATAGTAGATAAAATCATCTATAAACCCTTAACTCGGGTATGGAAGCCCGATCTAAGAAGCCTTACTAATCAGATCTAATCATTCATAGGTATAAACAAAAGACATAAACATATATCGAATCGATGTACAAACCAGACCTAGAATCGATACATGCTAGATAATTGTTCAATAAGAATGCATAAACCTTTCTACTTATGAATATAGTTGCAAATCCAAATTTAAAATAAACAACCTACTGTAATTAGAACATAGAGTAAGAACCTGGCACCACTGCTGGGAAAACATAAATGGAATAGTCATTCCTCCCAACCAACTCTTAGAGCAACCAAGTTACTTGCTCCAGAATCCTCGAGCCTGTTCATTGAACCACAAGAGAAAAATCCACTTAATGCGCCATCTCTTGCATTATCGGATTCAATCCCCGTCCAATGCTAGCCTCCTGCTTACTAATGGGCATTCTATTATATAATATTTTGCCTAATACTTGGTAATTTATGAGCCTTCTGCTCTTTAGCACTCAACTGGGAGTTGTGACCTGATTTTCGGGAAGATGCCTCTTGCACCTTGTGTTCTCACTCAACAGCTACAACCACTTGTATTTTCCTCTTGTGGGTCAAGAAACACTCTTCAACAACTATTCCCCTTTTGTTCCCTTCATTATATTTTATTAATAAAAGAATAATTCATTGCATTTATTTTATTTTTGACTTGCTGTAAAAATATTTTGAATAATATATAAAGTATCTCAGCAGAAATTAATAATAAATTATTAATTTTAGGTGCATCACATACACCTCCACTTAGAGGATAACACTGTCCTTAGTGTTACTAACTTTCTGATTTATTCTTCCATTTCTACATCTTGGAATAGGATTGGATATGCCTCATGCATAACACTTTCCAATTCACAAGTAGATTCTTCTGGAATAAGGTGCTTCCATTGCACCTTGACTTGTCTGATGGTACAGTTACGGAGTAAAACTTATCTCATGTCGAGAATGCACTCCAGTCCCACCTGGAACTCTCCTTTGGGTTCCACCTGGATAACATTCCAATAAATGACACGAGTAACATCATGAATATATCTCTTTAAAATAGAAACATGAAAAACATTATGTACTTTAACAGTGGGTGATAGGGATATCTGGTAAGCAACCTACCCCACTTTAGCCAAAATTTGAAATGGATCGCAATACCTAGGTGCCAACTTTGAATGTTTTCCCAATCTCAAAGAGATTTTCTTGGGTTTTACCTTTATGTACACATGCTCACCCACCTGGAAGTCTCTAGGAGTTATTCTTAGGTTAGCATAACTTTCTGCGTGTCTTGGGAATCCTTCAAGTTTTGTTGCACTTGTTTCACAGTTAGTTCCATATCCTTTAACAAAACAGGTCCAAACATTAACCTATCAACTAGATTGTTCCAAGAAATTGGAATATTACATTTGCGTCGATACAAAATTTCAAAAGGACTCATACCTGTTGATACTTGAAAATTATTATTATAAGCAAATTCTACTAAGTGTATGTAGTCTTCCCACTTACCTGGTTTTCCCATTACATACATTCTTAGCATGTCTTCTAGGACTTGGTTTACCCTTTCAGTCTTCCCATCTGTTTGCAGATGATACGCAGTACTGAAGTTCAACTGTGTGCCTAACCCTTTAAACAAAGATTTCCAAAAATTTCCTGTAAATTTTGCATCTCTATTTGAGATTATTACCATTGGTACACCATGTAACCTAAAAATCTCTTTCATAAAAATATATGCAATGTTAACATCCTTATAGGTATATTTTACAGGAATAAAATGAGTTGCTTTACTTAACTTATAGACTATGACCATGATTAATGAATCACGTTGCCTGCAATTATTAGGTAGGCCTGTTATAAAATCCATGCTAATTATTTCCCACTTCCATTCCAGAATGAGTAGCGGCTGCAATAACCCTGCTAGATGTTGGTGTTCTTCCTTGGCTTGTTGGCATTCGATGCAGCGAGCTAAGTACTTTACTACCTCTTTCTTCATGTTAGGCCAAAAGAAGTCCTTTTTGATCATGGTGATAATCTTTTGGTATCCATGATGTCCTGAATAAGGTCATTTATGTAACTCATTCATGAATGTTAGTTTGATTTTTGTGGTATTTGGTATGTACAACCTACTTTTATGCAGTAGTAATCATTTTCTATTTAGGCTAAAATATGTTTTTATCTGATTTTTTTCATTTTCACCAGTCTTTTCTTTTAAAATTTGGTTTTCCTTATCAAAATTTTCTGCACTTAAGATCTGATTTTCCATATCTGATTCATAACTGCTGCTTGCAAATAGTAAATTCGCATGACGACTCAAGACATATGCAACTTTGTTTTCTTTTCCCTTTATGTGTTGTAATACCCCCTGAATTAATAATTGTTATTCTGCTGGAAAATACTTTGATTATTATTTTATTATTCTTTGACAGGAAGGTCAAGAATAAAACATTCCCTATTTAATAAAATATGCTGAAGGGGAAAAAAGTGGATATAACTGTTGAAGAGTGTTTGCTGACCCATAAGAAGAAAATGGCAAGTGGAAAAGACCACTAAGTGAGAACTCAAAATGCAGGAGGCATCATCCCCAAAAATCAGGCCTGCACTCCTAGTTGAGTTGCTAAAGAGCAGAAGGTTCATAAATGACCAAGTCCTAGGAAAAATACTATTTAATAGTATGTCCATGAGCAGCAAGAGGCTAGCATTGGACGAGGATTAACATCTGTATAATGAAAGAGATGGCACATTGAGATATTTTTCTCTTGTGGGTCAATGAACATGCTCGAGGGTTCTAGAGAAGGTAATTTTGGCTACTCTGGGAGTTGGTTGGGAGGAACAACGTCTCCACTTTTGTTTTCCCAGCTTTGGTCTCAGGTTCCTACTATGTTTTTCTTATGACTAATTCTAGTTACAGTAGGATGTGTATGTGAAATATTTATGTATAGTTACATCTCCAGGCAATAGGGTTATGTGTTTCTGTAGAACAAATATCCCTGTTTCTTTGAAGTTTATTAGATCTGTTCAATGTTATTATTGTAGTAATTGATAATTTCATTATGAGCATAAATTTTGTAGAGCCGGTTGTTTTAGATTTGGTTATAGTTTCGAAACCAATACTTGAAGAAGTTAGAATTCATGGTTTTGTGTATAATGGATTGAATCCTCTATTTCTTTTTAAAATGTACCGTGTATTCCTACAAGTAACCAAAATTTGTCTGTTCTTTTTGTTTTTGCTCAACCTAATTATGATTTTTGGAATGTTGATGGAATCTGTAATGTGTTATAGCGTAGATATGTATCATGCCTATGTCACAGATGAAAATTCTTGTTTTGTTACATCGAGGAAACCTTACAAATTTGTTGTCTGAATTCCCTAATCAACTTAGCGTAGTTAGGGTTTCACTGTTAAAATTATGAACAAAGAAGACAAAATCAAAGAGGGGTTAAGCATCAAGTTAATCTTCAGCTCAGTTTAACTTATAGAAAATCAAAACCCAAAATCAAACCAGAAACCCTTGAATCTACAAAGTTAAACGTTGATCTACAAAAGTAGAAGATCAACGGTTCAGATCTAATCCGCAACGAGATCGACGGTTCACAGATGTGGTAGAAGATGGATGCATGGAAGTTTAGTTCCGAAAAGTTGAAAGGAAACCCACTTCCCACAATCCGCAAGGTTAGACATCGCTCCACAAAAATAGTAGATCAACGATCGAGATTACATCCACAAAAAAGATCAACGACTGATAATAGTCGCGAAGGTTTCATTGTGGAATCCGCAAAGAAGGAGATCAACGGTCGAGATTGTATCCACAAAGAAGATCAACGGATGATAATAGTTGTGGAGGTTTCATTGTGGAATCCGCAAAGGAATCAGATCAATGGTCAGGGTTAAATCCGCAAAAGAGATCAACAATTTATAGAAGCTGCGGAAGGCAGAAGGCGGAAAATAGGAAAAAAGACAAGGCAGAATGTTGAGTTTCGTAGTAGAAAGGGGAAACATAGAACACAGAAAGTCAAGGATTAGAATGTTTAATTTCTGATTCCTGAGTTCTACAGTGGAAAGGTGGAAGGCGGAATGTGGAAAGTCAAGGATTAAGTTAACAAAACTTGGAGTTTTCGAGATCCGATTTTCGCATCAAAGTAAGATCGACAGTCAAGGTCGATTCCGCAAGGATCAATGGTGCAGAAAGAATATGTGGAATGCAGAACACAGAAAGTCAAGGATTAAGTTAACAGAACTTGGAGTTTTCGAGATCCAATTTCTGCATCAAAGTAAGATCGACAGTCAAGGTCGATTCCAAAAGGATCAACTTTGTGGAAAGCATATGGGAAATGTGGAATGTAGAAAGTCAAGGATTAAGTTAACGAAAATTGGAGTTTCCAAGATTCAATTTCCGCATCAAAGTAAGATCGATGGTTAAGGTTGATTTCGCAAGGATCAACGGTGTGGAAAGCATATGCAGAATATGGAACACAAAAATTCAAGGATTAAGTTAACGGAACTTGGAGTTTTCGAGATCCAATTTTCGCATCAAATCAAGATCGACGGTCAAGGTTGATTCCGCAAGGATCAATGGTGTAGAAAGCATATGAATGATACAGAAGGTGGAAAGTGGTTAAATGAAGGTATCGGTTTGTGGGTTTTCTGATTTTTGAGTTCCCCAGCAGAAGGCAGAATGAGGAAAAGTCGGTTTAGTGCAGAAATGACTAATACGGTTGCAGAGTGGATCTGTCGATGGAGGAACAACTATTACAGTGGTCTCTAAGCCTGAGAATGAATGCACAAGGAGGAACATGACCCATGACTATGTTGAAAGAGATAGTAAAGAAAAGTTTTAATTATTCTGCATGATACTCGGGGTATGAATACGTGACATTATGGTTTCTAAGGTTAAGGCAATGATGATCATTCCATATGGCCAGTGTGTCTTTTTGTTTTTATTTTCTCATAATAGTGAAGTATTTTATTAATATGTCTGAAGATATATGGCTATATATATATATATATATATATATATATATATATATATAAATTTTTTTTTTTATATTTGAATTTTGAGGTATGTTACATGTGTTTTATTTCGAAGTCATATTCACTTAAGAAAGACAACCATCTTTCTTGTCTAGCATTTAAATATTGCTGGTCAAATAAATATTTTAAACTTATGTTATCCGACATTAGCAGAAATTTCCTTCCGATGAGGTAATGTCACCACATCTTTAATGCGTGAATAATTGCAGCAAGATCTAAGTCGTGCATAGTGTAATTCTTTTCATGTTCCTTTAATTTTCTAGATTCATAAGCCACGACGTAATTCTCTTGTATTAATACCCCGCCTAATCCTTCCTTACAAGTGTCGGTGCATACAACAAAATCCTTAAAATGATCAATAATTTTTAGGATAGGGGTGATAGTTAATAGATTTTTTAATTTATTAAATCTTTCCATACACTTTCGAGTCCACTCAAACTTTTTACCTTTCTTCTGTAGTGAAGTTATGGGGTAGGGTATCTTAGAAAATCCTTCGATGAAATTTCGATAAGAACTGGTAATCCCCATGAATGATCTTATGTCTATTACATTTTAAGGACCTAGCCATTCAGTGGTAGCCTTAATTTTTTTTGGGTCGACAGAGATTCCATCCTTGGACACCACGTGTCCTAGATATTGAATCTTGTCTTTAAAGAAGTCACATTTACTGAACTTAGCATACGGTTATTGTTCTCTTAATACTTGGAAAATTATCTTTAGATGTTGTTCATGTTCTTGTTCATTCTTCGAGTAAATCAATATGTCGTCAATGAAGACAACTACAAATTTATCTAGATAGTTACTTAGAATACTATTCATTAAGCACATTAATGTTGCAGGTGCGTTTTTCAACCCAAAAGGTATTACGACAAATTCATAGTGACCATAACGAGTCCTAAAAGTGGTTTTAAAAATGCCTTCATCTTTGATCCGCACCTGATGGTATCCAAACCTTAATTCTATTTTAGAGAAGATTGTTGCCCCGCAGAATTGATCGAATAGATCGTTTACCTGGGGTAGCGGGTATCGATTTTTAATAGTCATTTTATTTAGTTGTCGATAGTCTATGCACAATCTTAAGGTTCTATCTTTATTCTTTACAAATAATAGCAGTGCTCCCCAAGGGGAAACACTAGGTCGAATATACTTTTTGTCAATCAATTCTTGTAAATGTGATTTGAGTTCTATAAGCTCTATTATGTTCATTCAGTAAGGAGATTTCGATGATGGTACCACTATGGGTATCAGATTGATTGTGAAGTCTATGTCTCTTTTTGAAGGTAGTCCTGGGACTTCTTCCAAAAATATTTATTTAAAATCCTTTAAGATATGTATATCTTCTATTTTAAGTTAGTTTTCATTATCTTTATCATCCATTACATAAACAATAAATACTTTGCATCCTTTACATACTGATCTTTTCATTTGTAGAGCAGATATCTCTATGATCTTAACTTTTATGGGAATACCTTTCATTTTAATTGTGTTTCCAGTATCATCTATGCATGTAAAGGTTTTGTAAAAACAATTCAACATTACTCTGTGTTTTTCTAGCCAATCCATTCCTATTAAATATCATAGGAACCTAATGGTAAAACATTCATATCATCATGGGTAATGGAATCATTCATTAATATTTCACAGTCTTTAACATAACTAGTGACTTTACGTTTAGTACCTATGGCTAAATGTACCAACCATGTATTATCAATTTTTTTGGGTACTAATTTACATATTTCAACGATTGTAGGTGATACATAACTCAAACTTGCACCTGGATCAATTAGTATGGAAATAGGTTGAATTCTTATCATACCTTCGATCTTGACCATTGAAGTTTGATGGTTTGCTTGTTGATTCTCCAACACAACACTGATTATAGGCATGCTCCTCGTGTTAGATTTTTAACATTTAACCTAGCATTATATTAGGATCTTTAAATGAGAGAATAAAAAGCACAACAATCAAACACAAGAGATAATGAACATAGTGTTTTTCCTCGGGGAAACCATAAATGGAGAAAACCCCACAACTTCCTCAGAGATAGAATCAGCACCAAAAGTAAAACCCCAAAACAGTAAGATGATCTCCCGACAGCAGTAGCCTCTTTCTTTCTAGCCCCAACAACTTCTTTTCCCTCAATTATGCGCTACAACTGAGTGTGAGTGAGTGTGTGATAAATAGAGAGGCTCACTCTCTAGTTATACTAATTCCTGACTTGACAATAACTCACTAGGGCCGAATTCACTAGGAGAGTCTAATAACCCTAGGGCCCCACAACTGCGGGGACTTTAACCCTTGATCAATAGGAGGGTTACCCACAATGACTTGACATGACTTGTTTACATTATAGAAACTCTCGATCGGAACATCGAGGCATGACATGACTCAATTACATTACAAACACTTCTCGAAATAAACATCGGGGTATAATATATAAGATATACAAGTGAATACATTCTGAAGTTACAATTACATCAACACTCCCTCTTAACTAGGAAGGTATTCTCTCGACACAATTTATTAGCACAAGTCTTCTTCTCTGTATCATCTGGATCATCATTGAGTCCTCGTCACCTTCAAGTCATCTTCATCTTCAAGTCATCTTCATCTAGATCTGGATCATCATCATTGGATCTGGATCATCACTGGATCTGGATCATCTCTGGTTCTAGAACATCTTTGCTGGATCATCATCATGGGTGCTATCTCTTGATTCTTCTCGTCACAAGAAGTTCTACAAAGCCAGCCCTTTTTCATGTTGGTTGTAGGCCTAGCCTCCATGTAGGTATTTTCTAGCACTTATATCTGACCCTAAGTCAGAATGGCCCACCCAACACTTATATCTAATCATGTAGGAACCAATCCTATAATCACATCAAAAAGGCATGCCCAACACTCACATCTGACCATATGGGAACACATCCCACAACCTTGTCAGAAAGTCCCAACACTCAATCTGACAACCAATGCCAGAAAGGCCCAGCACTTACATTCAACCATGTGAGGAACCAATCCTACCTACATTTCGAAAGGGATCTGCACTTACATCTGATCATGTAGGAACCAATCCTACAATTGCCTCAGAACGGCTCTGCACTTACATCTGATCATGTAGGAACCAATCCTACAGTCACATTAGAATGGCTTTGTACTTACATCTGATCATGTAGGAACCAATCCTACAGTCACATCAGAATGGCCCTCAGTCCCAGACTGAGTATTCCTAGTAACTGACTAGGTGCCTCCATTCCAAGAATCACATTCAACGCTTATATCTGATCATGTAGGAACCAATCCTACAATCACATTAGAATGGCTCAACACTCATATCTGACATGCAATGAACCAATCCTCTCACAATGACAAAATGGATCATCCCTTACATCTGACCATGGAAGGAACCAATCCTCTCACCATGTCAGAATGGCTCACGGACTCATCACTTCCCTTTGGAGGGAACCTTGATCTGGAGAACACCAAGCTTCTCCATGAAGTACTCAAAATTCACTCTGGCTAACGGCTTTGTCAACACATCAGCTATCTGTTCGTCCGTTGCAACATACTGGAGCTTCACTGCTCCCTTCTGCACCATATCCCTGATATAGTGATACTTGATCTTGATATGCTTTAACTTGTCATGGAACACCAGGTTCTCTGACAACTTCACACCACTCTGGTTGTTGTAATATATACAAGTAGCATCCAACTGGAGATCAACTAAATCAGATAGTAGCTTCCTCAACCATACTACCTCACAACTAGCTGAACAAGTTGTGACATACTCTGCATCAGCTGTACTCAGTGCCACACAGGATTGCTTCCTGCTAAACCAAGAGATCACACCTAATCCCATACTAAAGAAACACCCTGAAGTGCTCTTCCTATCGATGGCACTGCCTGGCCAATCTGAATCATCATAACCGTCCATGTTAATCTTCTGATTCACCTCATACTTGAGCCCATAATCAACTGTACCTCTCAGGTATCTCAGAATATGCTTTGCAGTAATCAAGTGAACATGTCTCGGATCTATCAGGAACTAGCTCAAGGTGTTCATAGCAAAGCAAATATCTAGTCTCGTGTTCGTCAGGTACATCAAGGACCCAATCATTTGACGATATATTGTAGCATCAATTGCTTCTGATGAAGCATCACTCAATAGCTTCAAGTTCGATGCCATAGGTGTGGTCATGGCCTTAGAGTCCATCATCCCAAACCTCTTCAAAATATCTACTGCATACTTCCCTTATCCAAGGGAGATTCCATCCACATTCTGCCACACCTCCATGCTTAGAAAATAGTGCATCATACCCAAGTCCTTCATTTCAAACTCGGCAGCAAGCTTCCTCTTCGTATTAGTAATCAACCCATCCATACCTGTTACAAACATATCATCTACATATAGTAGGAGTATCACTGGGTTGCCATCCTCAACCTTGTAGTAAAGGTTGGAATCTGCTTTTCTTTTGGTAATGCTCAAACTGGATAGAAAGCCATCAATTCTCTTGTACCATGTCCTGGGTGCCTGTTTCAAACCGTACAGGGCTTTCTTCAATCTACACACATGAGACTCCCTGTCATGTGTCTCAAAACCGAGTGGATGCTCTACATACACTTCCTCTTCCACTACACCATTCAAGAAAGCAGTCTTGACATCCATCTGGTGTATCTTCCATTTCATCACTGTATCCAGAGTAAGTACTGATCTGATGGAAGTGTATCTGGCTACAGGTACAAAATTTTCTTCATAATCTGTTCCTTCTTTCTATGAGAAGCCACGAGCCACAAATCTTGCTTTATTTTTCTCTATGTTGCCATCTGTAGCATGCTTGATCTTGTAGATCCATTTGGAAGTTACAACAGACTTCCCTTCTGGTCTTGGAACAACATCCCAAACATCATTCTTCATGATTGATTGATACTCTTCAATCATAGCATCCTTCCATTCTTTCCTTTCTACCATTTCTTCATATTTGGAAGGTTCTTTATTGATACAGTCACATAATAAAGCTACATACCCGGAGCAGGACCTGGTCCTCTTTATTTCTCTGTGATTTTCTTCTGGAGCCCCATATCTTTCTGCCCCATAATGTGTGTGTGTGTATATATATATACACACACATTATAGATATCATACGATATGCGAAAGGAGAATTATCAACATACAGTCGCATACAGGATAATATCAGTTATGATATACCTAACATATCCAACATATATATATATATACATATATATGTATAAAGGAGAATTATCAACATACAGTCGCATACAGGATAATATCAGTTATGATATACCTAACATATCCAACATATATATATATATACATATATATATATATATACATATACATATATATATATATATACATATATATATATATACATATATATATATATGTATACATGTATACATGTATACATGTATGTATGTATACATGTATGTATGTATACATATATACATACATGTATGTATGTATACATGTATGTATGTATACATGTATGTATGTATACATGTATACATATATGTATGTATACATATATACATATATGTATACATACATATATGTATACATACATATATGTATACATGTATACATACATATATGTATATATGTATATATGTATATATACATATATGTATATATGTATATATACATATATACATATATACATATATGTATGTATACATGTATACATATATGTATGTATACATGTATACATATATGTATGTATACATG